>JABCMJ010002529.1:0-12422 GCA_014822125.1 Arbutus unedo
ACTTGATAATCGAATTATTGAGAGAGTTTCTATGAAAGCAAAGAGATCACGATTTTGAGCCCACCCTCGGTAGGTGATTAAGGTGCAATAGGATTACAGTAGAAGATCTCAGGGTTAGTCAAGCGAGATCAATCCAACTGTGTTCAAAGTTCGATCAGGATCAAACTGTTGAAGACAGTCGAGATCAAACCAGACAGATCTCGAAGGTATGAACCCTAGTTTCGCCTAGTAGGTTTCATAATTTTTTTTATACAAATTGTATGCGTTCATCACTGGGTCTTGGGAATCGGTCCCTAACAAAAAGAATCCCAATATTTTTTTAGTTTTTTAAAATTTTTAATTTTTTTAAAACTGTATACAAAAATGAAAGGGATTTCACTTCCTTACTTAAATGGTTCAATGTCCTCGTTGAAAATATGAACACCAAAAGATAGGACAGGAAAAAAATCACCTCGGACGGCAAACTACACAAGATAGCAGAAGGTGGGGGACAAAAACTCCCAACTTGAACAAGACGACCTGCAAGTGTTAGTCCGCAAGACACCAAATATAAGAAAGTAAAAAAATAATAAGTAAAGAAAATAATAAATTATCAGCCACTCTCTTCACGCGAAAGACATGAGTATTACTTTTCTCCCTAATTCAAGACTATGGTTCCCTATTTTTTCAAAGGACAGTATGCATAGGATTCAATAATATCTTCAGAAGTGATGCCATCATCTAATAGACTGTCACTTCCTTTAGGGCTATCAAATTCCTTATCCACCACTTTGTTTGTGAAGCAATCTCCATGGCATTGGACATTCAGGTTAGAGGGTTCAGACATATTTCTTGTTACTAACTACGTGCCTGCCATTAGATCCAAACTCCTAGATACTTTAACCAGGTGGCTATACCAGACCGTTAAAAATCATTTGAGCAAAAAACACTAGAGGTATCTCAAACTCCAAAGATTTATAGTCTCCCAGACTTCATGAACGCCCAATGATCCGAATAAACCAGATCTACTAAGTCAATCTCCTCTATAATCCCTTCATTGAAAATTCCTTCCACATATGGTTTCAACCATTGACCATTGACCTTAGACACTATACCATCTCGTAGATTTTTAATTTTAACTGCTCCATGAGGAAAGACTCTAAGCACGATGAACCGACCATCCCACCTCGATCGTAACTTACCAGGAAATAGATGCAAACGAGAATTGAAAAGCCACACCTTTTGGTTACGCTCAAAGGACTTGCAAACTATATACTTGTCATGAAATGCTTTGGTCCTATACATGCACTCTCATACGTGCCATTACACAACTCTTCTAGCTCACTGAGTTGGAGTCGATGAAGAGACTCAACAATGGCGTATCAAAGTTAAACTTCCTTATGACCCACAATGCCCTATGTTCTAACTCTACCGGTAAGTGGCATGCCTTATCAAAACCTAATCCGGTGCCAATAGGGGTTACGGTAGACCCACAATGCATTGTCTAGTCGGGTCGACCAATCTTTGCTGGGGGTAGGCACCGTTCTATCTATAATCTTCTTAATCTCCCTATTTGAGACTTTAACCTGACCACTAGTTTGAGGATGATAAGGTGTTGCTACCTCGTACCTAATGGAATACTTACGTACTTGTGCTGGAAAGTGCTTATTGCAGAAGTGGGTGCCCTCGTCACTGATAATCGCTCTTGGACAATCAAAACGACTTAAGACGTGACTTTTAAGGAATGTGACCACCACCTTGTAGTCATTCATTTTGGAAGCCACGGCCTCTACCCATTTTGAGACATTATTAATGGCCACTAAAATATACGCACTCACGAACGAATTCGAAAATGGTCCCATAAAATTTGTCCCCCATACATCAAATATCTCTACCACTAAAATTAGGGATATTGGCATCATGTCTTGATGAGACATGTTTTCGTAGCATTGGCACCGAAGACATTTTTTGTAAAAATTGTGGGCATCTTTATATAAAGTTGGCCAATAGAAGTCACTTTGTAATACCTTGGCAACAGTCTTATGCACATAAAGTGGCCTTCATAGTCTAGAGTGTGAGAAAAAGTCAAAATATTATGGTACTCATACTCGGAGACACATCACTGGATCACTTGGTCTATGAAATACTTGAAGAGCTCTGGGTCTTCCCAAAGGTAATATCCTACTTGTGAGAGAAATCGATCCTTGTCCACTTTGGACCAATTCGAAGGGCAATGCTAGTGGCCAAGTAGTTAACTATATGTGCATACCATGGAGGCCAGACTTGTGACGCTGCAAAAAATTTCTCATCAGAGAATGAGTCACGTAAAGGTGTGGTGTAACAAGAGGAGTCGACTACGATCCTCGACAAGTGGTCAGCTATAGAATTCCCAGAACTTTTCTTGTCCCGAATTTCAAAGTTGAATTCTTGTAGCAATAAAGTCCAATGGATCAACCTTGATTTTGCATCTTTCTTTGAAACCAAGTGTCACATGACGGTGTGATCAGAGTATACAATAACCTTATAGCCAAGGAGGTACGATCGAAACTTGTCAAGGGCGAATACTACCGTGAGTAGTTCCTTCTTTGTAGTGGTATAGTTTAACTGAGCATTGGAGAGGGTCTTGCTCGCGTAGTATACGACATGGGGAATTTTTCCAACCCTTTGGCCAAGGACTGCACCAACTGCATAGTTGGATGCATCACACATAATCTTAAACGGCATTGACCAATCAGGTAAATGCATAATCGGCACAGACGACATGGTGTCCTTAATAGTAACAAAGGCTTTCATGCTCGCTTCATCGAATACGAAACACACATCCTTAGTGAGGAGATTGCACAAGGGTTTAGCAATCTTGCTAAAGTCTCGAATAAAACAGCGACAAAAGCATGAACATACATGTCAAGAAGATATCGAGTTGTTAATAGGTGTGGACTATGCCATAGCACAAATTGTCTTGCTAGTACAATCCCCCTCTTCCACAGGTTGTCTAGTGGCACGATCTGTTTTACGAGTATAATACATCTTAGTTACCCAAGCACGAGCAAAAAAATCGTTGCTTAATTTGATATTTGAGAGCGCACACACAAATACTCAACAGATTGAAAAAAGAAAATCTATTTCATTCACACGTAATGAAAACATATTCTTAATTAACCAATCAATCCGAATGAGAAAACCTAGACATATATGAACACCACTTGGATTGGGGCTTCATTTTCTCCCTACATGGGATTAGCATGCCATCGGGTGTTGTTCTCTCTTGGTTTCCTTCTTCCAGCTTTTTGTTCTTCTTAGGAATCTTTTCTGGCTGTTTTTTGTCTTTTGAACACTATTAAATGACCTAAAAATAAAACCCTAGGCGCTTAAATAAACTTTTTGCTCGACGCGGTTTGTTCCGATGTCCAAAATCTCTGTTCAGTCGGTTGGTTGACGAACAATTTCAGAGGCATGTAAAATTCCTATCATGACAAGGCATTTTTCATCTGGACGCCCACAGTCCCCGTCCGGATAGATTTTTTTAATTTGTTCTTTTTTTTTTTGAAATCTTCAAAATTTTTCCGAAATGGTCTACAAGTTGTGAAACATCAAAAGCACAAATTAGTTACCAAATAATGTAAAAAAATGGACTAATAACGATGAATTGGGCGGCGTAATTAGTAATATTTACGCACTTATCACTTATTTATGTCGTTATGAATGATTCACATCAAGTGTCATATCATTTCATAATCATATAATGTTGGCATAGATATTCTTATAGGCTTGTGTAGCTCACCCTACCATTTTTCAGGTGTTATTCCAGATGCATAGTATGAAGTGCGTGAGATGCATTGGATGATGCAAGTTTTGAAGATTTTTTAATAGGAATTACCCGGCATCTTTGAACTAATTTTTGAAAGATGTAAAGTAACTTATTTACGTTTTATATTTTCATGTTTGAAAGGAATTGTAAACATGTGAACTTTGATATTTCATTTTGTATACGTATTGGGCCGGAGATTGCCCATTTTCATGTAAAACTTCTAAACTTGATCTTGATACTCCATCATGTATGAAAATAGATTGGGAATATTTTGGTTGTTTATTGAGTATCACGAGATTTTAATTATGCAATATTATGGTTTAATTATGTTGGAAAAAGAAGACGAAGATGTATCATAATTTACAAAGACAGTTTTTGTGGTTTGCAATAAAACGTGATGTGGTGAGTTTTATGTCGAGATACTTGATGTGCTAACAAGTGAAAGCCAAACACCAACGACCTGCGAGAGATTTGCAACCATTGCAAGTGACTGAATAAAAGTGGGACAACATGCTGATGGATTTTTTTATCAATTTACCAAGGTCACCAGCGGGGCATGATGCTTGTCACACCCCAATCCCGATGATATAGTGGAACTACCCAAGACTGTGACGTCGCAGCACCTCTAATACCAAAATCATGCTACTAAGTACTAAAAGACAAATTTTAAAAGAAACCTCTTATATAAAAGAAACCTGGAGTGTACAATATCACACAAGACAACAACCTCTCATACGAGGCCACATCCCATAGTGTATGTGAAAAACAAAGTACAACAACTTGCTAAAAACAAAATACTAAAAATTGTACTCTATGGTGCAATCAACCTCCCTCACAAAACATAGCAAAAGACGCACCAATGACAACAGCTGTACAGTGAACCGCACTCTATTCTCAAACACCTGAAACAGTATCGCATTTATATGCGTGAGCTAACCACATGCTTAGTGAGTACAACTGAATCATATAAATAAGAACAAGAAAAATATTTATAGATCAACTAAGTTAAAATAACTCTTTCAGCAAAATGAACATTCTTAAAGACCATCACAAGGTCTAACAAACTCATCCCACATAACCAAGGGTCATTTACCTTCGACCAAAGTTAAGACTGTAGTGTTACCTTGATAAATCAATTCAAATAAGTACATTGGTGATGTCAGGGGCCATTTTACTCCCAATGGTAGGGAAACATCCACATATCCCATATATGAGCAATATACAGTAAGCCCAGAACTGGCGCAAACACTCCCATATTATCTCAAGAGCAGGGCCAGCAAGACTATTGTAGTATGAATCTCAAAACACATTTTACAAATATTCTTGATCCATAATATCTCAACCATTCAAAATTACAGTTCATAAAAGAGAACACATTTAGAAATTACAAGCAAAATATTTTAGTTCTAATTTATATAATTCTTGTACTCATCTTTCAAAACAACCGAATTAACCGGGACCACAACTTAACTTCTAGACGGAGCTAAAGTAGGCGTAGACCTCTCTGAACCTAATATGAGTCACACAATGATGCAAATGAGTCACTAAGATTAACCACATGTTCTATGCATGAAAATGCATGATAAAAATTAAATGTGGTTCACAAATTTATCTCCCTTCCACAATGAGTCAAATGTCTCAATTTCAAATAAATAAATAACTAGTTAGCGTTCACCATTAGAATAAGTAGTTAGTCCACTAGGAGCAACTTTGGCTCTTAAGAAAAAAATATATGATTGCTTCTTTCATGGTGAATTCTTGACATGCTAAAAATCAAGGTTTTACTCTCTGAGCATATAATTCAACATTATAACTAAGCATAAAACTAGTTTCTATCATTTAAATTATATATATATATATATTCTAGCAAGTAAGTTTTAGTTATATTCATTGAGACTAAAATCTTGAAACCAATTTTCAGCATTTTAAGTACTACAAAATTTGTTACTTAGTTCCAGCACCCAAACTCATTAGCTCAAATTGAAAGTTCCAATATGTTAACTAAGTATTTAGCATCCAAAACTCAATTTTTAGCAACTAAAATGTTCAGATTTAGTAAGTAGAATTAAAACTCCAAGTATTTTTAACTTTCTGTCAAAGAAAAATCTCCATTCATAACTTAGCACAAAATTAAGATAATAAAATTACACATAGTCCTTCAACCAAGAAGTAATCCAATTCTTGGTCACTTGAATTGTAGGTAATTCCATAACAGTTTTTGCCTAATAGTGCTAGGACATTAAAATAATAAGTCTGTCCTTAATGACCTTCAAAAGAATGAGATACACAACATAAAGATCAATACTTAAGATAATTAGCAAAGATGCTAATAAAGTGAATAAAGATTAACACTTGCAATCTTTTCTTTAGGCTTGAAATGATCTCTTTTCAGTTTGTTCACTGTTTTTCTTTTCTTTTCTATGTTGGTTGCTTACAATAGAGAGAGAGCGCATTAGACTTTAAGGACCGACCCTCCCAAAGAATTCATGAAGCAAACACAGTGCGTGTCATGCTAGCAAGCATCCTTATCTTGTTTCAAGATATTTACATGGTACCCTCCTCGTAATGGTAAGTTACACAATAGGTCTTATGTGTAAAATGTTTATATACACATATACTCTATGTATATGTTGCACATGTTGTCACATGTGAATTAGTTAGTTAACATCAGTAAATATTTGATGTTCCATATCATATGTAATGTAGACATCCAATTATTTTTAATTCCCTCTGATCACTTTGTAGGAGTTGAAATTTCAGCACGTTAAAAATTAAATTTCATGCAAACAAATCCTTACAAGTGATGAACTAATTAATTATTTTTTTATTAACCACAAAAATGCATGATAATGTAAGAGATGTATGATTCGGGTCTCACAATGCGATATGGGTGATTGTATACCATCTGACTAAGACCGCTCACTTTCTACTAATTTAGGTGACCGGTTTTATTGAGAATCTCAGTCGATTGTATATTTGGGAGATCATAAGCGCTCATGGGATTCCTGTCTTTGTTACCTCTAATAGGGATACGCGATTTACCGCTCACTTTAGTACAGTTTGTAAGCGGCACTTGGCACCAACATCTTGTTTAGCACTTCGTATCACCCTCAAACTGATGGGAAATTTGAGCGTATGATTCAAGTTTTCAAGGATATACTTCGGGCATGCGTTATGGATTCTCAGGATAGTTGGGAAGATCATTTATCACTTGTCGAGTTTGTGTACAATAATAGTTATAGTTGAGTATAGAGATGGCAACGTTCGAGACTTTATACGGTAGGCCATGTTGATCACCCGTTTGTTAGACCAATGTTGGAAATGCAACATTTTTTGGGTCGGATTTGATTGGAGAGACTACCGAGGGTATGAGATTGATTCACATGTAACTTTTGATCGCTCAAGAGAAAATTGCTGAACAGGTGAAAGTGATTCGTCAATGGCTACTTACCACTCAAAGTCGATAGAAGAGTTATGCCGATTATCGTCATCGCCCATTATCATTTGAGGTAGGGGACCATGTGTTTTTGAAAGTATCACCGCGATAGGATTTGTCACATTTTGTGCAGAAAGGAAAGTTTTCTTTGATGTATGTTGGGCAATTTGATATCATTGAGAGGATCAAAGAGGTTGCTTACTGTTTAGTTTTACTGCCGAAGTTGTCGAGCATGCATGACGTATTTCACATATCTATGTTGAGGAAGTATGAATTGGATCCTTCGCATGTGTTGGAATGGTCCAAACTCGAGCATGAGGCCAATGCATCCTATGTAGAGGAGCCGATACGTATTCTAGATTCCCTAGAGCAAGTGTTGAGCGGCAAGATGATACCGTTGGCTCGTGTGCTATGGAGAAATCAAGGCAAGTAGGAATTGACTTGAGAATGTGAGGATAAGGTCCAGGAGCCATACCCGCACTTATTTGTTGTTTGATTGTCCTACATTTTGTTTCAAACTTGATATTTTTGATATTGCTTATCCATGGACTATGCTTCTACGTGTTATTGGTTTAGTGTGCTATCAGATTATGGACGATATTATGATGACGTATTGTTGAAATGTACGTATGTGGATATGAATTGTCCATTTCGGGAACTTCTTTATGTCTCATTGGTTGCTTTGACTCATTTGGGCATGTATGTGCATGAGTCATTTTTTACATATTCGGACTATCACGTGGACTTGTTTAGTGATGGAGATTGTATATTCATTGAGCAATGCATACTCATGAGTTGTGTTAACATGATTGGATTGATGTGGTAGACTTATTGTGTCTCGTTCGTTACTTACTCGTTGAGCATGCTTCATGCACGCGCCGGGTATAGCGTGATTGCTTAATGCGTTGGATTACTAGACATGTATCGGTGTCTTGTGTGTGATAGTGTTGAAATGTGTCTGTTTTGACCCGCTATTTAATGTCAAGCGTGAAATTCCTTTTAAGGAGGAGAGGATGTAAGGGCCAGATAAATAATGCTTTTTAAAATAATTATTTAGAATATATATTGCGGGATATGCGATTGATTTAATTGTATTTGTTATGGGATTTTTAGTTGAGGGACCTGAGCCCGATTAATTTGGACACGCGTGCATAGTGAGGTGTGTTTAGACCATTTGAGGACCCCTTGACTTGGTTAAAATCAGGTTTTTAAGGAGAAAGAGGGATGTGTGTTCATTTGGTATTTTCCCTCCCTCTCTCTAAAACTTGGTTCCACTTTCTCTCTACAACCATCCTTGATTCTCTTCACCATTTCTAAATTTTTTCGAGTTAGTGCTTGTTCTTGCCATGCTTGTTAGATATTCGAAGATTGATCATGTTCTTGAAGCTTGGAGGAGGAGATTTGAAGTTTGATGAATATGTAGAGCTAGGGTTTTTTGTTCGTCATCAAATCTTGCGATATGAAGCTTGAGGTAGGGATTTTTAACCTTGTTTATCTGTTTATGATTGATATTGGGTGAGTATATGCTTGATTTGATAGTATAAATTTGTAATTTGAGATTTTTGTTCGAACCTTTGCGATCTGCTAGAAATTTAGAAATTGTCTTAGTCCCTCTAGCGGCCTTCATCTCGCTTGAGCGATGTGTGTATTTTGGAAGTCATTGCGACTGTTGCTGTCTTTAGGACGCTTAAGTGACCATTACTTCGGTCGAGTGACATGCCCTATATGAGGACTTTTGAGTTTGATCTTGGGATTGTTTTTATATGGATTTGAGCCATGGTTTGATGTCTTAGATCCTATTTATGGGATTCAATACTTGTTTGGCACATTGTGGATTCGTTTGTGATATTTTTGAGAAGTTATGAATTGATGGTTAAACGTTACGACCTTGTGATTTGTTTATGCATTGACACAATATGATTTTATATGCATTTGACATGATGCATTACGGTCTAGCCTCCATGTGGAGACATGCTAGTGTTATCTATATTGATGCTAGCCTCCTTGGGGAATGATGCTAGTTATGAAAATTGGCTAACTTCCCAAGAGAATCGTGCTAGTAAGATGACATACTTGTTTGGCGACCTTCGGGTGAGATGCTAGTGTTGACAGTTGAGATTGAACGGAATGTATGAAATGATGAAACGATTAACGAAATGGATTGAGTGAACCATGGAATTGAGAGGCACTTGTGAACATTGATATACCTTATTTCTTCGGTTTAGTATCGTAACTTACTTATGTTGCTATGAATGGTTCACGTCACGTGCCATATCATTTTATAATCATATAATATTGGTATAGATATTTCTATAGGTTGTGTAGCTAGCCCTATCATTTTTCAGGTGTTGTTCTAGACGCAGTGCGTGAGATGCATTGGATGATGCATGTTTTGAAGATTTTTGATAGGAGTTACCTAGCATCTCTGAACTGATTTTTGGAAGGTGTAAAGTAACTTATTTACGTTTTATTTCTTCACGTTTGAAAGGAATTGTAAACGTTTGAACTCTGATATTTCATTTGGTATATGTATCGAGCCAAGGATTGCCCATTTTCGTGTAAAACTTCTGAATTTGATCTTGATACTCCATTATGTATGGAAATAGATTTGGGATATTTGTGCTGTTCATTGAGTATTGCGAGGTTTTAATTATGTTGAAAAATGAGGGCATTACAAATGTGACGGTTGGAAGCTTGGCGGTTGGTGAGGATAGTTAGCATGACGATTGAGATCTTTATCGCATAGGAGCACCATAACCGTAGACATTCATGGATTTATATGACATTTGGTTATTTTTTATGAATTATAATTAAGTCAATAATGACTTATGCAACATCCGAGACTTGATAGTACTTGGGTACAAACGATGAACGTTGAGGTTATACTTAGAGACTTACTTGACGTCAATTCGCATTACTCAATATACTTCTCGTACATACGTATTACTTCTTTCATAACCAACTGCTTGCATAATCATGATCCATTTTACCTTATTCTTATTCAAATGTGTTTGT
This sequence comes from Arbutus unedo, assembly GCA_014822125.1. Classification (NCBI taxonomy): domain Eukaryota; kingdom Viridiplantae; phylum Streptophyta; class Magnoliopsida; order Ericales; family Ericaceae; genus Arbutus; species Arbutus unedo. The sequence continues at coordinate 10,239 of JABCMJ010002529.1, forward strand.
GCTTCCGTTTAAAACTACACATATCATATTTACTTTATCATACCATCGTAAGCATCAAAAAGATAATTTAAGGGTAGAATAACGTATTGAGTCTCATAACTCATGGTGCATATTTTTTGCCCCTGACATATTATGCTACGTACTGAATCTAAGGATCGCGCTTAGATTTGGCATTAGATTAATGAATTTTGAGTTTATTATTTAATTATAGAGTAAATTCATAATTTTTAGAAATTGGAGACTTAACTTGAGCATGTGTGAGACCATAGGGGGTTGTAATGTGTTTTACTCTTTAATTAATATAAGTATTAGCATTTTAAACTTATTTGGGATATTGAGCATTTTGAGAAAGAAAAGAAACCCTAGAGAGCCTCTCAACATTATTCGAGAGAGAGAGGGAGAGTGATCGAGAGGACACATCGGGCATCTGAGATCCTGAAGGACGCAACTAGAAGCATCATATTGGGTGCTAAAGCTTATATCAAATTGGGCATTGGTGTGTTTGCGTCAAGAAGCAAAAGAATCGTTGCGTTCTTGGGTTGAAGATTCATCCTTTTAAGGCAGTATTCTAGTTAAGACTTGACTTAACGTTGTTTTATATATGTATTGTTGTGTTTTGGTCTTAAAGAATGATTATGATGTTGCTCATGGATCAAGAGGTCGAGTTTTAGGAGTTTTCTAAAAAACTGACATCTTCTCGCATAATCTGCTATTTTTTCGTCTACAATGGAAGACCAATTAGGGTAGAGGTTTGACTGGTTAGGATGTATCAAAATCAAAATTTTCAGTGGCTTAATCTGACCGACCGGGGTGAGATGTGAACGTGCTAGGGTTTGAACCAAAACATTCTATTAGCCAAACGTGACCGATTAGGGGTTTGAGGCAACCGGTCATAATAAATTTTTAATTTTAAAACAGTGGCCAAACCTGACAAATCAGGGTTGTTAGGCAACTAGTTAGGATGCATTCGCAAAACAAAATAGTGAGTAATCTCGACCAGTCAGGATTATCCCTCAATTGGTTAGCCTTGCCTGAAATCTTATTTTCTAAAAACTCTCTAATGTCATGAAAACTTCACAGAATGATCTTCTTGCGAATTTGGCTACTAGGTGAATGTTTTGGAATACGATGGCGGCAGATTTTTGGTTTGACTTTATTTCATTTGCATGATTTAGGTGAAAGAATTTGTGTTCACGTGGATGATTGTGTCATTGTGATGATTACTCCTACTAGTCTCTTAGGTTCCATGGATTGTCGTGGGTGAAAGGCCATAAGAACATACAGGTCCTCATGACTGTCATAGGTTGCCGTCAGTGAAAGGCCGTAAAAATATATTGGGAGTAAATTGGATGCATTGACAAGTTACATGATCTCATTCTGTTTATTGGTTGTCTCATATTGGTAGGATTGAATAATCTGTTAAATTTAGCATGTTATAGATTGAACATCTTTAAGCCATGTGTTTATCTAGCATATTATTTGAGTTTTGGCTTATATTTTCTTGTAAAACCTTTTCATAGAGACAATTATTGAGCCTACTAAATACAGCATTGACATTGGCTAAGTAGCATATGTTTTATGTTTCCCATTATGTTAGACTTGCTTGTTGGGCATTGTGGCCCCTTTTATAATAATTTAAGTTATTTGGATCTGACAATAAATATATTGGAGATTTATTTTTAAGAGGTGTTCTAAATTATTTTACAGGATCGTGGTTCGTTTTATATTGCTCATTTCATACCTCAGAGTTGGGGTGTGACATTGCAGGCAACAGAGTAGCCTCGAATATTTGGCCGACAACAACATCATGAATTGAAGACTTCTTCAAGCCTTAGTTACATAGGGTACATCATGCTCTGTATATCAGGATTAATTATCTAACCTAGAGTTTGTATCAAATAGACTCGTACTTTCTCTTGATTTATGAAATGGCGAATGATTTGAAATTACTTTATTTTTTTATTAATTTTTTTTAAAATTGGGGCGTTACAAAAAAGACGGTAGGTTTTTTTTTCTCTCTGCAAAGTGATTATATTCTAAGGAAGGTGGGAGTAATTTGACAAATACATGCAACTATTTATATAGGTATATATTTATTTGCTTTGTGACAATCCACAATATTTTAATGTTTAAAAAATGTCTTATGATGAATAAAAAGGGTATAGATAAGTATCGGATGAGGCG
>JABCMJ010002531.1:385-10553 GCA_014822125.1 Arbutus unedo
ACATTCACGGAAATAGAATAACTCAAACAGCAAATAAAACAGCAGTAAGAAAGAAATGCTATTTAGATCTCAAAGGAGACCAGAACAAGAAAAAAATAGAATCCTAGAGGGAGAAGACTTCGTGAAAGAAAGTTTTGTTCTTTTTTGTAGATTACATACATACATATAGCTATATAAATACCTGGGGTTACTGCAGAACTCGTACAGCTTTCCTCTACTGGAGAAGACGATCAGAGCGACCTCGGCGTCGCAAAGCACGGAAAGTTCATAAGCTTTTTTCAAAAGTCCATTCCTTCGTTTAGCGAAGGTCACTTGCCTGTTGATCTTATTCTCTATCCTCTTCAGCTCAACCCTACCTCTCCCCATTTCCTCTTTCTCTCACACACTTAACAAAATTTTCAGCACTGAACTATGCTTTCTCTATTTTCCTACCTTGCACCGCATATATATACATAGTATCACTACAGATACGTGGAGTAAGGGAGGGGTTAGTTGGGCGATCGCGCCTTCAAGGAAAGAAAAAATTCATATTATTATATAAAAAAAATCGTATATAAATTTATCCTCATTAAATATTTAAAAATATTTAAATAGTAAAAAAACATATTTACAACTATATAGTAAATTTTTTAACTCTATCCTTACATTACTCAGATTTGTTCGTACCCCTCCTCTCTCTCTCTCTCTCTCTCTCTCTCTCTCTCTCCTCTAGATGTTCTTTTTATTGTCAGCCTTAATGATGATACGCGCTAAACAGAGGGAATTAGGGATTCATGTGCTGCTTAATTGGACGCATTGATTGAGTGACACGTGGTGGTTGGTGGTTGTGATGTGAAATGGCGGAGGATCGGACGGTGGAGAAAGTGAGGGAATGGCACAGGAGGTAAAAGGGGAGGCCTGAGTGGGGGAATCCTTAAAACCGATGAGGTGATTGAATGCTAAAGGAGGTCCAGAGGGGACACGTGTCGATAAATCAGGTGATCGGAATCTGATCATCCACTATTAAATTTGTTTAAGAAGGTTTCGAAGTTCGATCAATCTTGTCAACGTGTCCTTAACCTAAAGAAAATAAAACCTTTGTACATTTTGAAGTTGCACAAGGAATAATATGGTATTTTCACAAAAACGATATCATTTTGTGAATAATTCACAAAATATTAAAAAGGTTCAAAAGATATTGTTTTAGATCCTAACTTCCTCCCCAAATTTCAGCCCTAGTTTTTGCCCCACCTTTGTACATTAATTTTCTCTATTGAGAGAGAGAGAGAGAAAGGGGAGACGAAGACGAATACGAACGGGAAGGGGTGCTTTTTGGTTTCACAAAGTTGTTGGCTAAATTGTAGTATGTATTGGGTAACTTTACCCCAATTTCTCATCCTTTACAATTTGTTTATTTATGAGAGACCCAATCAAAAGTTTTATAGAAGATCAGAACGCATCTCGAATTCATCAACGATATCCAATATTTCATACGAAATTGTATGTCAATCGTGCAAAAAAAAAAAAATATAGCTTCAACTTTGTCTGAGTAGCAACACCAGATGTTTGCTTATGGGGTTCTCTTCTATCTCTTCTTTTGTTCTTCTTCCGTTGCAATGAAGATTGTCCAATGTAAGTATCATATACTCCTTGTTCAAATACTCTTCTGATCGGAGTACTGAAAACTTCCTCCCTATCCTCTTTGTTTCAAACACTCTTTGGATATGGCGTCGGGTTGTGGCAGAGTTGGGTGATAGAGTTCCCGACGGGCTGTTGTGGTGGACACCGACGGTTGTGCATTGCCCTTCTTCTTCCTCCCAGATTTCAGCCCTAAAATTTTCCCCAATTTCCTTGACGGCTTTACCTTTTCTCATAGAGAGAGAGAGAGAGAGAGAGAGAGAGAGAGAGGAGAGAGGGGTTTGTGAATTGTCCACAAAACGACATCATTTTGTGGAGTGCCGTATCATTTCTTGTCTGGTTCGGGAACCGTTTTGTGCTAATAGCAAAACTGATCAATTTTATTACTAGAAATGCTTTTTGTAAAGAAGGATCAATGACGGCTCGAATCACACATTGATACCCGTGTAGGGTGCGCCCTCTCCTTTTTTGTTTGGCAAATTGCACTCTTTCCCCATCTCTCCCCCTTCCTCAATAGAAAATTTATTTATTTATTTATAAAATAAATTTAAAAATCTTTTAAATTATTTAAAAATATTCATATTCATTGCATTTATTAATGCGCATAAGTTTGAAAACAAATTAATTAACACCGCTTATTTGAATCTCTTTCAGCCGTGTTTTCAAATTTATTGTCGAAAAAATACTAGATATTTACCGTTTACTTAAAAAATTATTTCGGAATTAACCGTGAGCTTTAAATATTTTGATAAAGGGTTGTTGAACTATATTTAGGTATTTGTTGATTTATATTGTATTGTTGATTTATAAAACAAAGTTAAAAATCTCTAACATTATTCAAAAATATTTACATTCATCAGATGTCTTAATGTGTCCAACTTTGGAAAAAAAGTGATAAATACCGCTTATTTGAATTCCTTTCGGTCGTGCTTTTTAAATTTCATTGTTGAAAAAATACTAAAAATTTATCAATTGCTTAAAAAATTATTTCAGAATTAACCGTGAACTCAGAATATTTTAATAAAGGATTGTTAAATTATTGTAAGGTATTTTTTTACTTTAAGATAATTCCAAAATTCAACAACCCTTTATCAAAATATTTTGAGTTCATGGTTAATCTTGAAACAACTTTGTAAAAAAACTAGTAAATTTTTAGTATTTTTTGGACAATAAAATTCAGAAAGCACGATCAAAATAGGTTCAAGTAAATAGTGTCAGTTACTTTTTTCTCCAAAGTTGAGCGAAATTAGGACATATGATCAATGTGAATATTTTTAGATAATTTAAGAGATTTTTAACATTGCTTTACAAATCAACAAAAATAAGAAAAAAATAAAAAAAATATAACTCAACAAATACTTTACCATAATTCAATATTTTTTTATCAAAATATGTATTCTGAGCTCACGATTATTTTCAAAATAATTTTGTAAGTAAATAGAAATTTTTTAATATTTTTTCAACAATAAAATTCGAAAAGCATGATCTAAAGGGGTTCAAATGAGCGGCGTCAGTAACTTTTTTTTTCCAAAACTGAGCGCATTAGCACATGTGATGAATGTGAGTATTTTTGAATAATTTTGGAGATTTTAAACTTTATTTTATAAATCAACAAATACCTAATCATAATTCAACAATTCTTTATTAAAATATTTTGAGCTCACGGTTAATTATGAAATAATTTTTAAGTAAATAATATATTTTTAGTATTTTTTCGACAATAAAATCCGAAAAGCATGATCAAAAGGGGTTCAAATAAACAGTATTGGTCACTTTTTTCTGTATTAAGACATGTGATGAATGTGAATATTTTAAAATAATTTTAGAGATTTTTCACTTTGTTTTATAAATCGACAAAAAAATAATAACAAAATATAAATCAATAAATACCTAACTATAATTCAACAACTCTTTATTACAATATTTTTTTGAGTCTGAAATCACGGTTAAGTCTGAAATAATTTTTTAAGTAAATTGTAAATTTTTAGTATTTTTTGACAATAAAATTTGGAAAGAAAGATTGAAAGCAGTTCGAATGAGCAGTGTCAGTTATTTTTTTTCCAAATTTATGTATATTAGTAAATGTGATGATTGTGAATATTTTTCAATAATTTAAAATTTTTTTAACTTTATTTTATAAATATATAAATTTACTATTGTGAAAGAGAGGGGAAGAGAGTTCAATTTGCCAAACAAAAAAAGGAGAGGGCCCACCCTGCCACGGGGATCAGTGTGTGATTTGCTCCTTCATTACAAATAGCATTTTTTATTTTATTACTGATATGATACTAAATATATAACTTCGGTACGTTTGATACATTTACCTAACAAAATTAATTACTAATAACCCGCAAAAATTATATTATGTTTCATTAAATCATTAAATTATGTTATTCTAAGTAAAATTTAATTTAGCCAACTCTATTTTGACTAAATTATTTTTAATATGATTCGATCACATTGAATACAGAGTTTTATTTGATTTTAATGACAAAATTGCTTTCAAATCCTAAGCCGTACACTGGGGTCAATTTAGTTTTTTATAATAAACTAAATACTGGTTTATTTTGCCTTAATCTAGTCTAAATGGACATCAAAATTGGTCTTTGACAAGTGTGCGATTAGCATTTTGTTAGCAAGATGGTTTCTACATATATGAAAAAAAAAAAAACCTTCGATTTCATTTAGGAATAACTAGTAGCTAAAGATAAATGTTAATCACAATCCATTAAAGTTACAATTACGTTAAAATATTTTTACAACTCAATTTATTTGGGCTAACTTACCGCACATCAATTAACTCTCGGTGACCAAACTCAAAGTTCACTAGTGGGAAAATTAATTCCAAGACAAAACTATGTAAGGACACACCCCATAAGATGCTGATAGTACTGGAGATGTTTGGAACATGAAATCTTGAGAGATAATAAATTTCAAAGATTTCAGATTTTGACCATCAAACTAACCAGTGAGATTTTTAATTGTCTTAAACTTATAGATACCCTATAAAATATAATTCATACATTTGCACCTAGGTCATGGTAAAAAGGTTATATCAAAGTGTCCAAGTCATTTTACGCGCACCTTAACTAATCTCTAGAGTACAAATAGCAAGGGCCCCATTTAAAGGTCAGGATGTTACCCTGCATGTACTAGCCCTGTGAGTTGATAGCACTTAAAAGATTTCAAACTTGAAACCTAAAAGGGAACACACATATATGTCTCAAGTATTGACTACCGGGCTAACCGTTTGGGGTTGCAGAGGTCACACTTGGTATGAATATGAAGTAGTACTTCATTAGTCATTGTATAGAAAATGTGGCTCCTTTTTTTAATCAAAAAAAGAATAGTATTATTAACTTTTGAATAAAAGAGCAAACCAAACTATTACAAGGAAATAATACAAGGGTTTCTTGTCAGGATCTGATAGGATCCGGGTCGGGTCGGGTTGCCCGGTCCAAGTGGTCACCCAACTGTGAAAATTCTGGAAGAGGGTTCGAGGCTGACGTCATGAGATGCAGTTACTAGATTGATAACGTCACCGAAACATGCAATCTAACTAACTACACATAAAAGGAACAATATTGACTAATAAGAAGGTATGCTTTAACTTAAGTCCTTAAACTCTCTTGTACTTTCCTTAAATCTCATATGAGATCAGATTTAAGTATCAAAATGTCTACCGATTAGTATTGACTAAACGATAGTAGCGAGTTGTTACTAGAGCAGAACATCAGGAGGAAGACGAATATAAAGGAAGCAAGCAAATTACGACAAGCATAAAATGGCAAGACATTACTATAATTTGATAGCTTTGATTGAGTTGATTATTGTAATGACCCGATCATACCTTGTACAATATTATTTGCTTTGGCGGTCCAAACCCCATAGACTTTCGTGTAGGTCATCTATCATTACAATCTTGTAGGACGAGCATGCCTAACTGTAAAGTTTCATTGAATTTTAGGGCCTTCACAACTTTAAAAGGCCGTGTACAAGATAAGGTCATGATATATTATATATATAGCACTGAACTTACATCTTCGAAGTGATATGAGATCCTTGACCATTCACCCGAAAGTCCACCGAGACTCTCTCCCCCGGACGCTCGAACACTTGGCCTCACAACTGGCACAACAGCCTGGTTACGTGTCACGATCTCTCTCACTTGGGAACAGAGGTCCTCGTGTGAAGGGCCAAGATTTGTCCCACATTTTCAGTTGGTGCAAGCTCTGATACCATATGTAATGACCTACACCTACCTTATGTAATATTGTCCGCTTTGACTGTCCAAACCCTATGAACTTTCCTGTAGGTCATTCATCCTTGCATTATTTGTAGGACGAACACACTTAAATGTGAAGCTTTATTATGGTTTAGAGCCCTCACGGCTTTAAAATACCTTGTACAACGTAGGGTCATAATCCAATGAACTTACATCTACCAAGTGATGTGGGACCTGGGCGTCGACCAAAACTCTTTATTCCAGAAGCCCAACCTCACAGCTAGTACAACAACCTAGTTGGAATGTCACGAGTTTAATATCAATATATAAGGACCCAAAAAAAAATTATTTTTACTTTAATATTCAAAATGTCAAAAGAATTTAGTGTTATTGGAAAGAAAAGTTAATGGTGAGAATCTTAAAATTCTGAAGTTTTTAAAATTTTGAATAGTAGGCGGCTATGACCGGTCAAGGCCTGAGATTTGAAAGCCAAACTTTTGTATTTTTTAGGTAGGCTTGAGATTTGAAACCTGGACTTTTGTATAGGCAATAGCTAGTTGTGACCGGTCAGGCTTGGGCCAACGCTTCTAGTCAAGTTTTGATATTTTTGGCACTTTTTGATGTAGTGGTCAGCGGTGACCAGCCAGACTTCTTTGTGCGCATTTTTAAAAGCCCGAATTGGACTTTTGAAAGTTAGATCTAGCTTTCTTCTGAGAAATTTCTCTCTTCTTTTCTCTCTACGAGTTTTTTTCTCCACAAAATTCCAACTTCAAACCTTTAACTCAACATCAAATCTTTCAAATTCGTTCAAGATCCTCTATTCATACCTCAAGATTGGGCGATATCTCAAGCTTGGAGACACAATTTCACTTGGAGGGATTTCATTGGAGCTCTTTCACCACCATTGGATCTTGGATTCTTTAAAACTCAAGCTTTAGAGCTAATAAGTTGAGGTAGGGATGTTTGCTCTTTGATCCATGGGTTTGTAACTTATTTTGACCCATATTCTTCGATTTTAGTTATTGTGTGGAGTTTAATCACCATGGCCACATCGTGAGTTTTATCTTTGGAGTTTGTTCGCCCACTTGATGTTGATGACGATTCTAGCATGTTCTTCTTTGGATGGATTGTTCTTTTCCCAAACATCAGCTTTACCTATGTGTTAGTCAGATATTTTTGTTGATAGAGAATCTAACTACAATCCGTGGTATGATGAGTGAACTTATCTTTCTTGACATATATGGACTTTGTAGATGATTGGTGTTAGTTGGAAAGACATGGCCTTATGAATTGTGAAACATGAAAAATTATGAAATTGCGTTTGAATATGCATTTGACACAATGCATTATGTTCTAGCCTCCGTGGGGAGACATGCAAGTGATAAACGAGCTGTGGTCTAGCCTCCGAATGGAGACGTATTAGTGATATAAGCACCAATGCTAACCTCCTTCGGAGAGTGGTGCTAGTTATGAAAATTGTCTAACTTCTCGAGAAAATTGCACTAGTAAGATGATATATCTTGTTTGGCCACCTTCTGGTGTGGTACCGATGTTGAAGATTGAAATCGAACAAAAAGTATGAAATGATGAAACTTTTAACGAAATAAATTGAATGAACTATAATGCTATGAGATAAACTTGTTAACGTTGATATACTTGATTGTGTCGGTTTAGCTTCATAACTTGCTTACGTCATTATGAACTGTTCATGTCGCATACCATATCATCTCATATTCATATACTGTAGGCATAAACATTCTTATTGGGTTTTATGGCTCACTCTATTTCTTTTCAGGTGTTGTCTAGGACATTTAGCACGAGGTGCATGGAGTGCATTTGGTGATGTATGATTTTGAAGACTTTTGATTAAGATTTACCCGGCATCTTTGAACTGATTTTTGAAAGATGTAACGTAACTTGTTCTTAGTTTATTTCTTACTTTTGAAAAGAAATGTAAACGTTTAAACTTTAATATTCTCATTTGGTATATGTATTGGGTTAGGAATTTACACTTTTTGATGTAATCCATTAAACTCAATTTAGATGCTACTTTATGAATGAAATGATTTGGAACTTATGGGTTATCTATTGAGTATTTGTGATGTCACGTCCTCAATTTCAAACATACATAATTACTATTTATCATAATTAAAACCTCACAAATACTCAAAGATAAGCCCGAGGTTCCCAAATCTTTGATCCATAGAAATAATACCAAATCTATGCTTCAGAGTATTACCTAAAAAAGGGCAATTCTCAGCCCGATATGTATATCCAATGAAAAACCAAAATTAAACGTTTACATCATTTGATTCCAAAATAGACATAGGATAGGTAAAAGTCATTACACCTTTCAAAATGAGTTTATTAAACACTACATGAACTCTATCAGTGTAGCTCCCAAAATTGTACATCATCTCATGCACTTCAAGCACTCCATACTAAACTCCCGATGGAATACATAAAAATGATAGGGTGAGCTACATAGCCCAGTAAAAAAATCTACACAAATATTATGAACATATGAAATGAATTGACATGCTACACAATACCGAATAATAACATAAGTATAAACTTACGCAAGATATTCCAAGATATGCATGCCCAATATACTTACTCATAATGTTATCAACCTATCTATTATTTCATATAACCAACTCAAGATTTTCAAATTTCATTATCAAAGTGTTCTCACCCAATCATTTCATAACACTTATGATTTTCTCACACTAAGTCATTCACACTAATCAATCCACACCACTCATATCAATTCAAAGAATATGTCTCCAACTAGCACATCACTTGATGGTGGCTAGACACTATTAAAAGATAACTAGCACATTTTTGAATGGAAACTAGACAATCCATAACTAGCGCATCTCCTGTCGGAGGCTAGTTGTATTTTCATACATTTCTCATTTAGCTCATGCTTCACAATCCAATGTCCAATATTATACAAGATAAGTCTGCAATTCTCATGCAGTTCAGCAACTAACGAAAAAATAATAGTCTATGATGTCAATACCATAATCCATTACAGTAATAAGAGAAACGACCAACTGAAGCATGGAATAGTAACTATAGATTAACACATCTTAACCAATAAACCAGCATCATATCCATGCCAAAATCTCATAACACGTTTCACTGTTAAAGTCGTTCCAGTGGAACTCGTCATAAACTTACATCCGCGTATCAACCATGACAAACATGGTATCCCAACATAAGAGGATATCAAACCGCACTTTACCTCAACTACATATAGCACAACATCTCACGTCACGATAAGCTTACCATCCTCCTAAGAAACAAGGCAGTTGGACAAGGCACCTCAAACGCAAGGGTTCATCAACCAACACTCTACCTTAAACTACTCGTCGCACGATGCTCAAGGTAAGTCAATGCCTATTACTCTTTCAAGGAATCAAAGAACTCCTCACAACACTAAGACAAAGTGGACTATCTTATGAAACGATAATAAGAAACATAAACTCAAGGAGGAACAATGCCTCACACGAATATCTCACAACACAACTCAAATCATGATTAACATAACAGTGTTTCACTAGTAAAGTCTCGGCCTAAGGGTAAGCAAGCAGTTCTCATACGAGAGATAAGGAATGATAGTAATATCGACACAGGGCCATCTCAACGCAATGACATACTCCTCAACTCCACTCACTTACTACCTAATGACAATAGTACCCATACCGAGTAATCCTATTATTAGGGCACGTCCCACAACTCAATCCAACCTTTACCTCTTATAAAATATCGTAAAGTCTCATTTAAGTTTTTCAAAACTTTAATGTCATAATGTTGAAAACATGACTCATATCCAATTCCAGTATTATCCCATAATTTCATAAAATATAAAGTTTACCTTTCACAAAATACCATAGATCCTTATTTAAGTCTCCAAAACAACTTTCATCTCATTGATTAAAACACCGCCCATGCCCGGCTCTCAAATCATCCTACCAATCCATAACGAGTTACAAAATTCTGCCAATCTCTCAAAGTTCATTATACAATTCCTCAAAAACATAAGTTATCTATTAAAATGCCATATCGCACTCTATAACCCTACGCAATCAACTTAAACTCATAAATGTAGCGTAACATACAAAACGGTGGCCCAAACCATATACATCTCATCCTAAAGTCTAAAACAATATGTTCCACATCAGGCATAGTTGCTGTAAAGGCCCGAAAATTTTCGTTAATTTAAAAATAAAAAAAAAGTCATTAATTGACTCATATTGGAGTGTACGATGTAAATTGAGTATTTAGATATGTTTAAGGTGAAGTGGGAAGTGAAAAATG
>JABCMJ010002540.1:0-18134 GCA_014822125.1 Arbutus unedo
GTTTATCTTATAACACCCGTAGCATAAAACATGCGGAAAACTTAGGATGTTCAATAGATATGTGACCGCTTTAGTTATTATTGGATTCAGTCTCATTTTTAGTTTTTACTTTCATTTGGAATTGGTTGCTAAGTTTTTTTCCCCCTTTTCTCTTCGAACTTAGTATGTCGGAATTAGTTTCATTGCATCCCAATTGGTCTACGGGAGACCAATCTTACCGTTCATTGGTAAGGATATATAGGATTAAAACCCCACATTAATCGAGTCCGGACGCAAGAATTGAAAGCCGATCCCTACTCCATTTTTTTATCCCTTTTATTGTTATATATGAACTATATGTTTTTTATATTCTTATCTTGTAATTCTGAAATATTTGGATTTTTTTTGTCATTATTTGATTAAAATTAACCAAAAAATAAAAAAATTGGTCTTGAATTTTATTTTTCGGGCAGTGATATTATTGGAGGGTGAACGTGATTGTCATTTGAAGAACCGGACAATAGCAGATGTGTTGAAAACTTAAGGAGCACAGTTATTACTTCTTGGGACCCTCCTACGCACTGTGACATTTGTTGTTGGATACTGAATTTCAAAACTTTCATATAATGAAGCAACTGCTCCTATGATTTCCATAGAATCTAAAATGCACGTAATTATGTTCTTCGTCAATAGATGTGCTTTGCCTATCTACTTTTAGTAAATTCAATAAATTTGACTTGTTATCGTTCATACATGCATGGTCGTGCTATTATGTAGTTTTCAAAATTGAGTTGACTCATACAAGCTTTAATCGTGTCTTTCTTCTAGTCGAGAAGAAGCAGCTGACATCCCAAGCCGTACGGCCAAACGAAGGACCTGCTAAGATAAGGGTTTGAATTTTCTTAACGGAAACTGGTGGCCAAGCTTGTGGTGGAGCTGTTTTGGTCATGAGTAAAAGATTTTCGTCCTTTGCATTAATAATTTGAGTACATAACACGTGTTATAAAAAAAGGTAAAATTGAAAAGGGTCAAATGCGGTTACCACTCATGAGGTTTATGACAATTACATGGACCACACCTCCCATGCTTTTAAAGTTATTGGATCATTACACCTCCCATGCTTTTAAAGTTATTGGATCATTACCATGGACCACACCTCCCATGCTTTTAAAGTTATTGGATCATTACCCCTTTCCATTAGTTTTGTTTTTAAATTTGACCATTTTATCTTTTCTTCACACTCACTTTCTTAGTATTATTTTCAATAATTTTTTTTTTTGAGAATTTTTTTTGTGATTTGACACTTTTTTTTCTAGAAGTAAGTGTCTCGTGAAAATGATAAATATACCATGAAAAAATCTATAACTTTGAAAGGCTAAATATTTGAAAATGTTGTATGTTCGATCAAAAAAAATTATTAAAAAAATATTAAAGAAGTGAGTATGAAGGAAGGGTAAAATGGTAAAATTAAAGAACAAAATTAATGAAAGTTAATGAAAACTAAGGACAAGAAGATAATGATCTAATAGTTTTAAAAACAGGAGAGATGATTTCATTTTCTAAAACCTCAAGGAGGTCTCTGTAATTATTAGAAACCTCAGGGGAGGTCGGTGCATTTTACCCAATTGCAGAGAGAGAGAGAGATGTGTGATCAAAGATAGTGATTATTTGACTCATTATTCCTTTTAGTCTCTTTTAAGATTTTTACTTTTATCTAAAATTATTGATTTCATTTGCTTTTTATTGTTGATAAGTTAGGATGTCCTAAACATTTTTTGCACATATCAACTAATTTTTTAATTATCAATTCCATCGTTCTCTTACCAAAGATTGAATAAAAAAACTGAGACTAAATTTGGTTTTAATTACAACAATTGTTAACACATGAGAAGTTTTGAACATTAGGAATGAGTAAACCTCCAAAACTTTCAAGCTTTCACTTCATAGGTGTTGATCACCAGCCCAAGTCCTTGAGATGAAATTATTGGTTATGCTTTCAAAACAAAGATGAAATGGAGTGAGAAATTTGTTTAATTAGTTGGCGAAACTGTGGATATTTAAGTCGAAAGGGCTATTTAATACAATTTGTGAACTCGACTTGTAATTTAGGTAATTTGATACGTTTCGAATCAATTTGTTGACTTCATTAGTACTTGATAATATATACTAAAAAAAATTAACTTTTTATTTTTATTTTTTAGTTCTCAGATGGGAGTCCCCATACCCGCTAGTGGTGGTGATGGACGGTGGAGGTAATTCTTCGTTTGCACAACGCGACAAAAATGGAAAAGGATAAGAAGTTTGAGAATTGAAGGCGAAGATGATCAAATCTATTCCTGATCTGTTCTGTTGCCATCCGTAGACTGATGCAACTACGTGCCTTTAGAAAAATATAAAAAATGCAATTATCATTGTGGTATCTTTTTGTAAATATTTTAAGTTATATAGGCTAGCGTCTTTAAAATTATTCGAAGAATATAATATTGATCACTTTAATGTAATTAATTAACATGATAAAGTTGAATTATGCGTCCATTCATTCCACCATGAAAAAACAAAAAAGCAGTCCAAGCACAACAAAAAGGGGAGGAAACGTCCAAGACACCGATATGCAACAATAGACTTTCTTTTTTTTGTTTACCGATGTATCCGGACGGCTTGGGGACCAAGTTGGTATATGTTTGGAGGGTCCTCCCAACTAATACCGACTAGTTCTCGGGGCCCTGACTTGACCAACAGATCAAAACAAAAAACATTAATTGACTTAGACTTAGACTTGTATAAATCCCCCCTTTTTGATGATCCATAGCCACACCATTTGACGTATAATGCGTACCATGCAAAAGAAATTCTTGCCTATCCATACAAAATTCCTCGTTTCAATTCTCCCTATTATTCTTCGTACTCTCCCTAAAGATTAATAAATTCTTTTACTTAGGAGAGAGAGAGGTGGCTTTTCTTTTTGTGGTGGTCCGAGAGAGAGAGAGAGAGAGAGAGAGAGAGAGAATTGAGTTGTGGTACCAAATGAGAAAAGGACGCATGTGAGCGTGAGAAATTTGGTTGTGGTAGTCCAAAGGAGGATTATATAAAAAAATTCCATATATTATAAAAATAAAATGTATGAAATCATACAATAAGAAGAGACAAATGATTATTTTTATTTTCTAAAAACGCACTTATTTGGATAATATTTTTACAAAAATTATTTTTGGAAGAATTTTTTTAAAGCATCTGGTTCTCAAAAATATCTAAATTGTATTTTTCAATTCTGAAAGAGCATTTATATTCAGAACGTATACGATGTCAAACGATTGCTATTTTGTGTCACAAAAGTAACCTATAAAGCGTTTTGTGTAATAATATTGAGAAATTCAACCAAATGGCTTGAAACTAACTTTGATTAATTAACTTTTTTCGTCGAAATATTGAGATAAATTCTTGTCACAACATTAGAGGTAATTTACCATGTTTTGTTTTATTTTTCATCTATTCTGAACTTTTTTTAGTTTTTAAATATAATTTTATAATTTTTAGAATCCTTTCGTCGAGATGAATCAACAAAGAACTAAAAATTAATGCAAAACAAAAAATTATGAAAAAAATTCAAATAAGAAAGAAAAAATAATAAGACAATAATCCAATAACCACTATAGTCCAAATAGATATACATTTAATAGTGTAATTTGTACCCAAAGTACCTACATGTCGGTACCCATAGCATGAGTCAATAAGTATTTAGATCTATCACACGTCACACAAACTGAAAAAAATGATTAACGAGTAATTATTCAAGGCTCTCGAAGTATTATTTCTATTTTAGTGTGGTATCTCAAAAAAGATATCATGTGTTGACAAATTTTATGTGCAAATCTCAATACAAAGTTGTAGATCTCAATTAATTTTTTAGAGATCAATCTCCTCGTTCATTAGTGGAAGACGAAATTGAAACTCAGTATGAGTTAGGTCTAGAAGAATTAATACCACATGAGAAGTTTTGAACATTAGGAATGATTGAACGTCTACAACTTTCAAGCTTTCACTTCTTAGGCGTTCATCATCAACCCAATTCCTCGAGATGAAATTGTTGGGTATGCTTTGAAAAAAAAGATCATATGGAGCGAGAATTCTGTTTAATTAGGTGGCAAAACTGAGGATGTTTGATACATTTTTAATACCTTTTTGTAAACTCAACTTGTAATTTAGATAAGTGTAGTTTGATATGTTCGAATTAATTTGTTGACTTCATTAGTACTTGAGAACAACAAAAAAAATTAAGTTTTTTTGATGGAATAGGACTTCATACAAATTAGGAGGACACCCCATAAGCTCCAAAGTACACCCCAGAACAGAGGAGGAATATGGCACTATTGCCAATCCTATCGCCCCAACTTTAAGGTGCTATTTAATACATTTTGTGAACTCGACTTGTAATTTAGTTAAGTGTAGTTTGATATGTTCGAATCAATTTGTCGATTTCATTAATACTTGATAACACTAAAAAAAAGTTAAATTTTAATTTTAATTTCTTGGGATCTTCTCAAGGATTCTCTATCACCGTCAGTGGCGGACATAGATAATGGAGGTACGTCTCCGTTCAGACAACAGTCCAAAAATAGAGAAACAAAAAACAATTGACTTGACCAGTCGATCAAAATAAAAAATAATTGACTTGACTTAGACTCGTATAAGTCCCTCTTTTAAGTGATCCTTAGCCACACCATTTGCTAAATAATGCGTAACGTACAAAAGAAATTCTTGTTTATCCATCTATATATTTTAAGATAAATACGGTTTTTTTTCTAAGCAAAAGAAGTTTATTGATTTTTTAAAAAGTTACAAAGATTAAAGGAATATCTAATATTCGGCTTCTCTAAAGGTGAGCCCAGAACCCAACTATGTTGGTTCTTGTAATTAGTTCATTTCCGTATAAACTGATTACACAAAAATTGATATTACATCAAAAATTTCTAACATGAGGCGAAGTTAAAACTAATTCATAAGCCCTAGGCCTAATTAAGAGTTTATGTAATTTTACCTCCTCCAAATGATTCGTAAGTAGTTCCATATAAGGTTAGAAAACTGAAAAAGATACGATACAGTTTTGTAACTAAAAAAACCCCAAAACCTTAAATAAGAAATAAACAGAAAATTGAAGCAAGGAAAAATGCATAAGAAAGTAAATATTCTGAGAACATTTTTTCTTTGCGTGGACTAAGGGCTAAGGCCACCAAAATCAGAATTTGAGTGAGAAATTTGTTTAATTATTTGGCGAAACTGTGGATATTTAAGTTGAAAGGGCTATTTAATACTTTTTGTGAATTCAACTTATAATTTAGGTAAGTGTAATTTGATACGTTCGAATCAATTTGTTGACTTCATTAATACTTGATGATATATACTCTAAAAAAAAATTAACCTTTTATTTTTGTTTTTTGGTTCTCAGATGGGAGTCCCTATCGCTGCTAGTGGTGGTAATGGACGGTGGAAGTAATTCTTCGTTTGGACAATGCAACAAAAATGGAAAATGATAACAAGTTTGAGAATTGAAGGCGAAGATGATCAAATCCATTCCTGATCTGTTCTGTTGCCGTCCGTAGACTGATACAACTACGTGCCTTTAGAAAAATATATAAAAATGCAAGTATTGTTGTGGTATTTTTTTGTAAATGCTTTAAGTTATATAGGTTAGTGTCTTTAAAATTATTCAAAGTTATAATATCTATCATTGATCTCTGTAATAACTTGAATAGTCTAATCTGTCACTTTAACGTAATTAATTTACATAAAAAATTTGAATTATGCGTCCATTCACTTCACCATGCAAAAACAAAAAACACATCAAAAGGGGAAGAAACATCCTAGAGACTAATATGCAACAATTGAGTTGACCAGTAGATCAAAACAAAAATCAATTGACTTAGACTTGTATAAGTGCCCTATTTTTGTGATCCACAGCCACACCATTTGATGTATAACGCCTATCATCCATAAGAAGTTCTTGCTTATCCATCCAAAATTCATCGTTTAAGTTCTTCCTATTCATTTGGTTGGAATCTAAGTGTAAATTTTTAATTAGAGCCTGATTTTTTCTAGTCGACTATAAAGTGTTTTGGTTGAGAGAGACGAAGATAAGGAATGGCAAGTGGAGTAAAAAAAATGAGAAATTGGTATTAAAAACTAATAAATTCTTACAAAAATAACATTATAATTAGTAAATTAACAATTATGAAAGTGTTGCCTAATGTGAAAACAGATGGAGTCAAACAAAAGGGTATTGCTTAATTATGGGACTGTAATGTGAATTGCCAAAAAAAAACTTTTCTGCTAATGAGTATTTTCGAAGAACTCATAAAGCAGGGCCAATCAAGAGAAAATAGTTGTGTAATCTTTGTACTGTTCTCAAAGATTAATAAATTCTTTTTACTTAAAAAAAACCTTTTCAACAATTGTATTAATTCAGTAAATAAGCAACACTTGCTTTGTTGAATAAAATATACTCTGTTCTTAATCTTAAGTAGTATGATCATATATCGGGCCGCTTGGCAAGTTTGAAGCTGGGAGAAGTAGACAAGGAGGACTTGGGGTTGCCCAAGATTGTCTGTGAGTTTGATGATGTGTTTCCGGATGAGATACCACGATTGCTGCCAAAATGAGAGTTGGACTTCACGATCGAGTTGCACTTGGGAACGGAACCTAAATCCGTGGCTCCACACTGGGTGGCACCAACTGAGCTACAGGAGTTGAAAACACAACTACAAGACTTACTCGAGAAAGGGTATAACCGGCCGAGTGTGTCGCCATGGGGTGCGCCAGCTTTGTTTGTGAAGAAGAAGGAGGGTACATTGAGAATATATATCGATTATCGTCGTTTAAATCAAGTCACGATAAAGAACAAGTAGCTTTTACTCAGAATTGATGATTTGTTTGATCAGCTAAGAGGAGCGATATGTTTCTCGAAGATCGATCTAAGGTTAAGGTATCACCAGTTCTGTATCAAGGAGGAGGATATTCCGAAGACCGTGTTGCGGACATAATATGGCCACTATGCGATTGTGGTTATGCCTCTCGGGTTGATTAACGCGCCAGCGGTGTTCATGTGCTAGATGAACTAAGTCTTCGCACCATATTTGGATCAGTTTGTGATTGTCTTCATCGACAACATACTGATTTACTCACCGACGGAACAAGCACATGAAGAGCATCTGAGAATAGCACTGCAAGTTCTGCGAGAAAATCAGCTTTATGGGATAGCCAGTAAGTGCAAGTTCTGACTGAAGAAGGTCAAATTTTTGGGATACGTTGTGTTAGGTGAGGGGATATTGATCAATGACAGCAAGGTTCGAGTTGTAATGGATTGGAAGCGACCGATGTCTGTCATTGAGGTTCACAGCTTCCTAGGGATGGCCGGATACTACTGAAGGTTCATGAAGGATTTCTTTGCGTTGGCAAAACCGATGACATGTCTGACATAGAAGGGTGTCAAGTTTGAGTGGAGTGAGGCGTGTGAGAACGCGTTTCAGGAGTTAAAGTGACAGTTGACAACTACGCCTATACTGATCGTACCCAAGAGAGGTGTGGGTTATACAGTGTACTGTGACGCTTCTAAGGAAAGCTTGGGTTGTGTACCCATGGAGGATGGCAGGGTTATAGCATGTGGCTCAAGGCAGTTGAAAGTGCATGAGAAGAATTACTCAACTCACAACTTGGAGTTAACAGCTATTGTGTTGTCATTAAAATCTTGGCATCATTATTTCTATGGGGAGGAATTTGAAGTCTTCACCAATCACAAAAGTCTCAAGTATTTGTTCACACAGAAAGATCTGAACATGAGACAGAGAAGTTGGTTGGAGTACTTGGAGGATTTGAAGTTTACATTGTGTTACCATCTAGGCAAGGCCAATGTTGTGGCTGACGCACTGAGTTAGAAGTTGAGAGCTACAATAGCTAGTTTGGCCATCCATGAGTAGAAAACGATGTAGTCTATGGGGGAGTTTGTGTTACTGCCAACTGCAGGCACAGAGGAGTCGACTTTGAATGATTTGGTTGCCACACCTGAGTTGCACAGAGAGATATTGTTAGTGCAGGGCTTTGACTGGGAGGCATCTTTTGTGAGACATCGGCTGGAGTCCAGTGAGATCACTACTAGATGGGCTATTGGTGCTAACAGAGGACTGAGATACCAAGAGATACTGCATGTACTAGATATCGGGACTTTGAGAGAATCGATGTTAAAGGCATTTCACCAGTCTAGTATTGTCGTACATCTAGGAGACAATAAGATGTACAAAGATCTTCGGAGGCAGTATTGGTGGAATGAGATGAAGAGAGACATTGCTCGATTTGTCTTGACGTGTTTGATATGTCAGCAAGTCAAGGCTGAGCATCAGAAATCGGGGGAAACGTTTCGACTGTTGCCTATTCCGGAATGAAAATGGGAGCACATAATGATGGATTTTGTAACTGGATTACCGAGACCTAGCTATGCCACAACGCTATATGGGTGGTAGACAGATTGACCATGGCGACGCATTTTTTGCCGGTCAAAATGTCCGACACAATGGAATCCTATAGCCGGCTTTACATTCGTGAGATTATACGGCTTCATAGCGTACCAATTACGATAGTGTTAGATCGAGATCTCCATTTCACATCAGTATTTTGGCAGAGCCTACAGAAGGCACTAGGAACGAGCGTTCACTTGAGTAGAGCTTGCCATCCGCAGACTGACGAGCAATTAGAGCATACAATTCAGACGCTTGAGGATATATTGAGAGCTTGTATGATGGATTTCCAAGACCACTGACAAAGACACTTACCATTGGTGAAATTTGCGTACAACAACAGTTATTAGGCTAGTATAGGCATGGCACCGTATGAAGCATTGTATGAACGACCTTATTGATCTCCTATCTGTTGGACTAAAGTGGGAGAGACGAGCTTCTTGGGGACGGAGTTGGTGCAGGAAACCACTGAGAAAATCAAGATCATTAAGCAGAGGCTTTTGACTGAACAGAGTAGGCAGAAAAACTATGCTGATAAGCAAACAAGGCCTTTGGAGTTCAAAGAGGGTGACCACATGTTCTTAAAGATTAAACATAGACGTGGTGTCACTCAATTTGGACCACACATTGACCATGATTTTGTATGTTATGTTAGTGGTGCTATGATTGAATATATGAGATAATGGTAAAAAGTTGCGTAGAATGACATGTGCAATAAAGTGGAATATAGAATGAACCGTTGTAATGTTGATAAGTTGACACATGTTGAGTAGTAATGGGCCGTTGTGCCAATTTGTGGTTTATTGTGGTTGTTATGCCAATTAGATTGATAGAAAGGGATTGGAAAGCATGAATTGGTATTTATGTGAAAACCTAGAATCCATGATTAGGGACACTGGTTCAAATACCACCGTAACACGGCAGCAGAGGGTGTGAAGTGAACATTATAAAGTAGTGGAATATGTAATGAACAAGTAGGTTCGTTAAATGGATAAATAGAATTAGTGGCCGTCGTGCCAAGTGTTGTTGGTCGTCGTGCCTAGTTTTGTGTTTCTGGCCGTCGTGCCAAGTTTGTGTTCCATGTGAGTTTGAGTCCTACCGGGTGTCGTCTCGTCTATTTAAGGAGCCCAACTAGGAGATGGGTGTATTCGGTTGGAGGTGACTTAAGGGTGCATCTGCGTCGACAGTTCCAGGCCCTGAGGGAGTGACAGCCTTGTCTTGGGCGATTTTGAGCCGATAAAGCAAAAGCGACTAAGGATCATTAGTATCTAACTTGGCAAAGTCACGTATTCGGCCGGGTGTAGTTAGACTGAAGTAGGTATTGACTCGAGTAAACGGTAGAAGGTCTCTATGCTAAATAGTCGGATAAGAAGGAATACCAAGGGAAAAAGTATTCTTAGAAATATAAAAGAACAATGGCATAATGAACCTACGTGAATTTATTTTTCGCACTTAAACGTGTTTCATGTTTTAACCTTGACTTGTTGTATATCTTTATGTGTGGGTTGGTCATTCGGGGACTTTTTCCTACTGAGTGTCACAACTCATTTGGTGTAATTTCTCTGCCTCTTGTGTTTCATACCAGATGTTGCAGAATAGTTCGTGAACCCACCCTAGTTAGAAGAACCGGGTCTAGCTGAGGAGGATAATGGTGGCATTTGGCTACTTTACTCATAGATGCTCTGCTTTTATTTTAATTGAATAAAATGTAAACCCTAAGGGATACTTATGTCAATTTCGTTTTCGCACTTGAAACTCTGATTTTTTATTTTTTTTCATACGTTAAGGACATTTTCATAAATCTTAAATCTAATGATTTCAACAATAAATAAAAGATTTTAAATAAATTTCGAGAAACTGAGACGTTAGAGTTTCCCTTAGCCAAAACTGTGTCTCACTTGACAAAACATGCACAAAACCAATTCCAACAAACATAGAAAAAAATGCAAGCTCTCAGGGTCAGTTCAGACAAACAAAGGCATAACATTTCTCGAGGGGTGAGGAGTCTGTTCAAGTTCAACCCAAGTACTAGATTGGCCTATCTGCAATGCATCATTAATTATACGAATATTTCATTGTTGGGTCCGTTTTTCAACATTCAATTATGAAGTAAATTTTATTGGCAACATTTGATGTGGTATATGAAAGTTATTAAAAAGATGTCATCTATTTGAAATATCATAAAAAAATATCCAAATATGATATCTTCGTCACTTCATAGCATTATTAATTGTAACTTATCTAATGTCCTGGAGAGAGAATCACTTGGTTGATCATTTTATCAAGATTCAAAAACGATGAACCTGATGAACTCTGAGTAGCCTCTTCAGCCAATTTCTTCCACTCCATGGCTCTTCTCTTCATTTCCTTGCCTTTCTCCCCGACCATCAACTCTCTTACAACGCCTTCCACTTTCTCTCTGCTAACATCATTGTCTATCTCTATCCCAACACCCCATTTTCTACTAGAATACCAGCAATTGGTGTGTTGGTCAGAGAAAAATGGCCAACACAACATTGGAACCCCACTAGAAACACTTTCTAGAGTAGAATTCCACCCGCTATGAGTCAAAAACCCTCCAACCGATGAATGGTCAAGGACTTTTTCTTGTGGGCACCAACTTGCAAATAATCCTCTATCTTTAGTCACCGATGCGAACTCCGGTGGAAGATCTGCTATTTTGCCAGCAACAAGATCAGGCCTTATTATCCATAAAAATGGCTGATTGCTATTGGCAAGCCCCCAAGCAAACTCTTCCATTTGCTTTGGCGTGATAACTGTGGTACTTCCAAAGTTCACGTAGACGATAGAGTTGGGTGGTTTGGAATTGAGCCATTCGAGGCATTGGGGCTCTTCTTTCCAAAGATTTGATCCCAGCAAATTTAGGCTATTGTCTTTGATTTCATTGATAAGTATGTGTAAAGGCCCGATTGTGTAAATCGGAGGGAAGAGGGAATAAAGTGGCTCCAAAACTTCATGTTCAAGTTTCTCAAATGTGTTGAAAATAATAGCGGAGGCTTTGTGGACATCATTAATTAAGCGCAATACGAGATCAATCCTAAAATCATTAGGGTCGATGACTCGAACAAAACTTGGAAAATCCTTCAATCGTATACCATCCATGCCAGGTATTCCGTCTATTACCGTGTCTAAGTAACCGTTTGTAAGGTAGCTCTCGTCTGCAAATAGTAATAAAATTAAAATGTTACTGTTAATAAATGTTACATGATATAAGAAATTTTATTATCGATAAAAAATAAAAAAAGTATCATATGAGAATTGCGCAGATACACAAGAACTTGTCTAATTACTATGTAACATATCAAGTAATTTATAATGGGAGTAGTGTTATAAAAATCTCATCTTGGGCTCGTAATTATACCTATACCTATGGATACTCAATCTGATCCGATTGTTTGGAGGTGGGTATTCTCGATTTTTTATCCAATAGACGTGAGTATGAGGGTAATAATTAAATACCCGCTCAGATATATGAGAATTATAGAATAGTTTTGTTATCTTTGTACCCAAATATACGACCGTACCTTTCTCTTTGTACCCGCTTCTTATTAGACATATCATTTATATATCGCATATCGGTACAATTGTAATATATTAACATAGTCAACGGCTTGCAATGCTATCTATTTAGCTAATGTTTTAATTTTTTATACCTTTGTTGAAACAACTGCATCTCAGTGTTAATTTTATAACATTATTGTGTAGATTGCTTTATTATATTTGTTTTATTGCATTTTATAATGTTAGTCGTGCGAATAATGCTATGATAAAATCTTTTACTTAATTTTACAGTATGTTGGGATAATTTTTGCCTGATGATATTTTAATCTCTTATATTCTTTAATATTTTTAGTGTATATTTTCTTTGACATGTATTTGTGTATTTATTATACCTGTTTTGTCCATTATACATTTGGATATGAGTTTGGTGACTTCTAAATACTTCTAATTGGAGTAAGTTTGGGTGTGGCTTTGAGTATAGAATTTGAGAATCGAGACTGATGTTAGAATATATATATATATATATATATATATATATATATATATGTGTGTGTGTGTGTGTGTGTGTGTGTGTGTGTGTGTGTGGGAACAAAAATTTGTGTATGGTAGTCATGTTCACAGCATTTAACTGTTTTAAATTATTTTCATCCTTAGTAAACTTTTGAACATAATATTTGACCTTTTCGATTCTGTTTGTCAAAACAAATTAATTATTTACCAATTTTAGACCAAAAACTAACAACTGCAAAACAAAATGAAAAAATACAAAAAAATAAAAATAATAACTTTAAGCCAAAATTTAGTTGTAAATATATTTATGTAAAGAAAATGATTTTCGATTATGGGCTGTCCAAATAACTAGCAAATATTGCTTAAAATTGCTAGTCATGCATGCACTCTCTTCCTCCCTTATAAATTGTCCATTTTAACCGTCAAGGCTTTATAGACACTAATAGGGAATTTATATATTCGCTTATGGTCATTTGATTGTTGAAAATTCGATAAATCATTTTCAGAAATACAAATATTATTGGTCCGATTAAAGACACTACTACTACGAAAAGCAGACCAATTAGTTTTAATTTAGGCACTATACACATTTGCATATTATGTAAACAAAATAATCAACATATGTAATTTACCTTTGAGTGGCGTATATCCTTTTTCGATGAGATTGCGGTATTGGACATAACCCATGAAGCCACAAACACTGGTTGTCCATAACACGACATCCGGAATGCCGAATTCTTCAGCCGCAATGATGGTGAAGGGCAGGGCTCCATCTGAGACTACGCATGTGATTGGTGGAACATTTGACGAAGCAGTGTCATTTAATTTGGATAAAAGATCTCTAAAAGGAGCCAAGCAATTTTTGTTGCAGGACTCAGAAAGGGAGGGGATGTGTGGGAAACAATCATGGTCAGATTCAGAGAGCCCATCAGGGATGGCCTCAAACCGGAATGACGGGATTCCGTTGAGCGAATCAGGGCCACGGGATTTTAAGAGACATTTGTGGTTGAACTCTGTGTTAACGAATGTGATGTGGAAGCCTTTGTAGTGGAGGAGTTTTGCTAGTTTTAGCATTGGGTTTATATGGCCTTGTGCTGGGTATGGTATGCATACTGCGTGAGGCTTCTCTGACATGGTGACGGTGAAACTGTTAAAGCAGCCAAGCAAGGAGGTTCAATTGGGATTTTATGAATGATGGTCACGGCAATTCATGAATATGAATCCCCTTTTTAAAGCAGCCAAGCAAGAAGGGTCAAACTGTTATTTCTCCAGTCAGTCATAGCTTCCTATGTTGAAAACATAAAATTCAAACAAGAAAATTATTCAAATGTTTCGTAACACATTTTTCCTTCTTTTTACAAATTTAAGTGAACGGTGGCAATTAAACAATTGGGTAATTTAAAATAGGGTCTCATTAATCTTGGCGGTTTAGATTTTCATCTCATACACAAGTTGAATTTATATTTTAATTCTATTTTTGCATAGTTTGACAATTTTGCCATTACTTTTGAGTGTTAGTTTACTCTCTTATCTTTTTTAAGTCAGAATTGACTTGTTAAGTTTAAAATCGTGGTATGAATTTAGACTTCAAATTTCAAATCAATTATGGTAATTGTCTTTCACTGAATATCTCAATGTTGGCTGGATCTTCTATCACTATTGCCAATCCTATCGCCCCAACTTTAAGTTGCTATTTAATACATTTTGTGAACTCCACTTGTAATTTAGTTAAGTGTAGTTTGGTATGTTCGAATCAATATGTCGACTTCATTAATACTTGATAACACTAAAAAAAAGTTAAATTTTAATTTTAATTTCTTGGTTCTCCTCAAGGATTCTCTGTCACCGTTAGTGGCGGATATGGATAGTGGAGGTAAGTCTCCGTTCAAACAACAATCCAAAAATGGAGAAATAAAAAACAATTGACTTGACCAGCCGATCAAAACAAAAAATATTTGACTTGACTTAGACTCGTATAAATTCCTCTTTTAGGTGATCCTTAGCCACACCATTTGCTGAATAATGCATAAAGTACAAAAGAAATTCTTGTTTATCCATCTATATATTTTAAGAAAAATACAGTTTTTTTCTAAGCAAAAGAAGTTTATTAATTTTTTAAAAAGTT
Organism: Arbutus unedo; assembly: GCA_014822125.1. NCBI lineage: Eukaryota > Viridiplantae > Streptophyta > Magnoliopsida > Ericales > Ericaceae > Arbutus > Arbutus unedo. Next base: position 14,638 of record JABCMJ010002540.1, read on the forward strand.
ATAGAGATTAAAGGAATATTTAATATTCGGCATCTCTAAGGGTGAGCCCAGAACCCAACTATGTTGGCTCCTGTAATTAGTTCATTTCTGTATGAACTGATTACACAAGAATTGATATTACATAAAAAATTTCTAACATGAGGCGAAGTTAAAACTAATTCATAAGCCCCAGGCCTAATTAAGAGTTTATGTAATTTTACCTCCTCCAAATGATTCGTAATTAGTTCCATATAAGGTTAGAAAACTGAAACAGATACCATACATTTCTGTAACTAAAAAAACCCCAAAACCTTAAATAAGAAATAAACAGAAAATTGAAGCAAGGAAAAATGCATAAGAAAGTAAATATTCTGAGAGCATTTTTTCTTTGCGTGGACTAAGGGCTAAGGCCACCAAAATCAGAATTTGAGTGAGAAATTTGTTTAATTATTTGGCGAAACTGTGGATATTCAAGTTGAAAGGACTATTTAATTCTTGTTGTGAACTCGACTTATAATTTAGGTAAGTGTAATTTCATACGTTCGAATCAATTTGTTGACTTCGTTAATACTTAATAATATATACTCTAAAAAAAAAAATTAACCTTTTATTTTTGTTTTTTGGTTCTCAGATGGGAGTCCCTATCGCTGCTAGTGGTGGTAATGGACGGTGGAGGTAATTCTTCGTTTGGACAACACAACAAAGACGGAAAATGATAACAAGTTTGAGAATTGAAGGCGAAGATGATCAAATCCATTCCTGATCTGTTCTGTTGCCGTCCGTAGACTGATGCAACTACGTGCCTTTAGAAAAATATATAAAAATGCAAGTATTGTTGTGGTATCTTTGTGTAAATACTTTAAGTTATATAGGTTAGTGTCTTTAAAATTATTCAAAGTTATAATATCTATCATTGATCTCTGTAATAACTTGAATAGTCTAATCCGTCACTTTAACGTAATTAATTTAAATAAAAAATTTGAATTATGCGTCCATTAACTTCACCATGCAAAAACAAAAAACACATCAAAAGGGAAAGAAACATCCTAGAGACCGATATGCAACAATTGAGTTGACCAGTAGATCAGAACAAAAATCAATTGACTTAGACTTGTATAAGTCTCCTGTTTTTGTGATCCATAGCCACACCATTTGACGTATAACGCCTATCATCCATAAGAAGTTCTTGCTTATCCATCCAAAATTCATCGTTTTAGTTCTTCCTATTCATTTGGTTGGAATCTGAGCGTAAATTTTTTAATTAGAGCTTGATTTTTTCTAGTCAACTATAAAGTGTTGGTTGAGAGAGAGGAAGATAAGGAATGGCAAGTGAAGTAAAAAAAATGAGAAATTGGTATTAAAAACAAATAAATTCTTACAAAAAAAACATTATAATTAGTAAATTAACAGATATGAAGGTATTGCTTAATGTGAAAACAGATGGCCAAACAAAAGGGTATTGCTTAATTAAGGGACTGTGATGTGAATTGCCCAAAAAAGACTTTTTTGCTAATGAGTATTTTCGAAGAACTCATAAAGCAGGGCCAATCGAGAGAAAATAGTTGTGTAATCTTTGTACTGTTCTCAAAGATTAACAAATTCTTATTACTTCAAAAAAACAAAAACCTTTTCAACAATTGTATTAACTCAGTAAATAAGCAATCCAATAGGATGCAATGTTGAATAATATTAAGCTCTGTTCTTAATCTTAGAGATAGTTAAACTCAACTCTAATGCATTGGCCTGATAGTCAAGACTTGAAATTTAGAAATTTGTTTGCTCCTAAAATTCTAGGTTTAAAACCTCACATGTGCTATTAACTCTTATCAGGTGAGTCCATAGAGAGCTTGCTCTGGTTTTGATTGGGACCTTCACAATTGGGTGGTGGAATTCATCCCTCTCAGAGGTTATAAATGGAGGTGCACGTGAGTTAGCTCAGATACTCTTATAAAAACAGATAGTTAAAGTCTTATACTTTTCTACCAACCAATAAATATCAGCAGTGCTAAAAGAGGAAAAGAAACAAAAATGCTATTTGCATGGAATGGTATCCCAAATCACCCACCGATTCTTTTGAGGAGTTACATTATTTTCAACAGAATCGGTGGGTGATTCAGTGGGTGATTTGGGATATCATTCCATGCAAATAGCATTGCTGGAAAAGAAAAAGGATTTATGGAGAGAGAAATTGAGGTGTGGTGTATTCATTTGGTCCCAAAATACCTTGGGGCGAGAGAGAGAGAGAGAGAGAGAGAGAGAGAGAGAATTGAGTTGTGGTAACAAATGAGAAAAGGACGTGTGTGAGCGTGAGGAATCTGGCTGTGGTCGTCCAAAGGAGGGCTATATAAAAAAAATTTCATATATATATATATATATATATATATATTTATATATAATATGACGACCAAAGTATTGAGAAAGCATTGTTCTTATTTTCCTGAAAACACAATTATTTGGTTTACTTTTTTCACGAATTATTTTTGGAATTATTTTTTTAAACATCTAGGAATTTAAATGCAAGGCGGAGGAGATTGATTGATGTTTTAATTATGAGAGTTCAATTTGTTATCATAAATTTGATAAGTTTAATTCTTTATCATATTTGGTGGATGTTGTGAATAATATACATGTTTTCATTATGTGAAATACTGAAATACCATTTGTTTTTACATTCGCATCAATAGAGTATACTTCAATACGTCTCGTGCATAGCATGGGTCTTTTGCTAGTGTGTGTGTGTGTGTATATATATAGCAAAGTATCGAGAAAGCATTGTTCTTATTTTCCTGACAACACAGTTATTTGGTTTACTTTTTCACAAATTATTTGTGGAAGAATTTTTTTTAAACATCTAGTTCTCAAAAATGTCTAAATTTCAATTTTCAATTATGAAAGTGCATTTTTCCTTGGAATGTACACGATGTGGAACGATTTTTATTTTTTGTTACAAAAGCAACTTGTAAAGTGTTTTGTGCAATGATATTGAAAAATTCAATTACGAAATGCATGGCTTGAAACTAACTTTGATTAATTATTTTTTTTCGTCAAAATGTTTAGATAAATTCTTTCACGTCTTTATAATTAATTTACACTTCCAAGTATGATCAAAAGTTGATTAAGCAAGTAGTTGTCTTAATCTAAGAACAAAAGTTGAGAGGGAGATTCAAAGGATATGTAGGATTAATCAAGATGAGAGGTAGTTGTGGACAAGATAGTCGTTGAATTGTCGTGATTGTGACAAAAAGATGTTTGTCGTTTGTATTAATAATTTGAGTACAAAACACGTCCAAAAGAAAGTGTACGTCAAAAAAAAAAAAAATTAATTAACTTGACTTGACTTGTATAAGCCTTAAGTCACCACTGCTTTTTTATCACGAAGAAGTGGGCAACATCGTTAGATATAATTTTCAAATAAACTAAAATATATATTGCAACACTTAATTTTTCGCCACTAATAGAGCTCCGCTTACAGTTGAGACAAAATTTTGCATAAACTAATTCTACAAGAATTGATATTA
>JABCMJ010002542.1:0-39669 GCA_014822125.1 Arbutus unedo
GAATTGTATATAACATACTCTATTACATATAATAAGATTGTGAATAAACAAGCAACCAACACATTTTTATGTCTATTGAAAATCTCTCATGTGACTTGCTATTTAGACAAAGAGAAAATCTATTTATGTAGATTTAAAATATAGATTTAGACACAGATGTATTTGAGACTGTTCGATACACGTAAAACTTTTTATATAATATGAGTTCTACGTGCATTAAAGGGTTCCGAATATATTATTTGTGTCTGAATCTATATTTTAAATATTTGTGATTAGGCTTGCCTTAGTCAAAATCAAGATTTCTCTCTCTATCTCTCTCATTTTTTGTTCATTTCTTAAATGAGAGCCGACCTTTTTGTAAATTTCAACGAACCAGCCATAGGTGGGAACCCAGCTGTGGAATAAAACTTATCTGCAAAAACACATAAAGAAAATGACTTCGAAAAGGATCTTTTCGAAGAAAGTCCTTTCGCTATTCGATAAAAAATGAACGGGTTAAATAGGTTACGGATTGCATATGAACAAGTGAATACGTGTCAAAAACAACATCATATTGGATACGAACGGATCAAATATATGTCATGTTTTAGCCAATCAAGAAAAATATAGGTCATGTTTTTAGTTAACCGGGTCGAAGGGGTGCTCGGTTTGAATGATCCGATCGACGTGGTTGAACCCTTATTTAGCGACAAATTATTTCGTCGCCATAGAACATATTTTGCGACGAATCTTATTTTTCGACGCCTGGACTTTTTGCATGAAACTATGGGAGACGAAAATTAACGACGAAAAATTGCGTCGCCAAATGCATTAGCGACGAGAAATGTAACTTTTGAGACAAAATTATTTCGTTGTTATAGACTAATTTTGTTGTAGTGAATTATTTTTGACTAAAAAACATCCTTTTAATATTTTCTCAAATATGAACTCTTTTTTTTCATGAAAGTCACAAAACATCTCCTCTGAAAATCATCAAATAAATATGTTAGGAAAACTACGTTGCCGAATTTATTTCAAGAAAATACACGTGAAAAATTGCGAGAGGGAAGAAAAGTACTATGCTCAAAATCGCTGATACAAGTTTATATGTGAAATTTTGAGAGAGGAAAAATATTTTTATTATTATTGTGATTCATTGACAAAGAAAAAGATTTAGAATTTTGGTAGCGTAGCTAGAATTGAGAAAATGAGATAGAAAAATTGGAAAATATGAGAAGGGAGGCACCCAAATATTTTTTGTTAAAAACAAGGAGTATTATGTGATGTTTCGTGATATTTTGTATAATTTTTCGTCAATTTTTTTATTTTCTCATTCGTTTGGACGAGAAAAATTGAATGAAATTGAAAAAAGATTATGACAATAAAGATAATAAAAAACTGTCATTTCTTAACTTTTTTTTTTTTTATCTTGACGGAACATTTTAGGATTTCTGGTCATGAGTTTTTGAAATTTAGATTTCTTTCCTCAAGATAAATAATTAATCTAAAAAAAATTAACGAGAATGTAAGAAAATAATAAGCAAAATAGTGACAATAATATCGAAAAATTTAGTGAAGTGTATAATAATTAACTTATTTAAATATATTTTTCAAGTACAACTTTAACCTGTTAATATTTTTTAAGTACACAACTTTAAAGAAAATCGTGTTGATTGTCTAACTTTAGTATGATACATACTAGTTAATCGGCCGTCGGATGCTACATTATAGATACCTTGCAAATGTAAATAACTGTAATCATACACGTATAAAATGACAATAATCGAATGTCATTGCAAATCCTTTGATTTTATTGGTAATAAGCAAACATAAAAGAAGTGTACTAGAAAATATACTAGTTATTATTGGAGCAATTGGCTAATCCAAAAACTTATTCGGTGGCCTTGGGACACCGTTACAGGACCACTATATAATTAATTGAATGGAAAGGTCTTATCGTTAACACTACAATGGATAAATAATCAATTCTACTTTACTGTACAAAACATTATTAAAAGGCTCTACATCGGTCGACGATGCGAATTCGACGAACTGCGAGACATCGATATAAAAATTCATCCAAATAACTCTACAATGTGCATAAAGGATTTAAGGATAAAACTAAGAATCGCTTGAGAGGAAAAACTCAATTGACAAAACAAAAGCAAGCCAAAACCATAAAATCATTCTAGAGAGCGAGCGAGCTCGATAGCCATTTGTTGTTGAAAATAGATGAAAACAAAAGAAATAAAAAAAAAGGGATAATAATAGTTGTCGCGACTATAGCCATTTGGCAAGTGGCCAGTTGTGTCCAAAACATAATATTGCGAAGTCAGAAGAGATCTATTTTAAACTCTTCCAATCGATGTAAAACATGTTTGGTGATTGAATCTTTTGTAGAAAAGAAGTTGGATTCATCGATATCGATAAATGCATGATTATGTGATATTTTCTTAAAAAATTATAGATGACTACTATTATTTTGAAAAAAAGAGAGGATATATTACATTGACATCCCCTGAAGTCTCTATAAATGCATTAATCTCTTTTATAGTTAGGAAAATTATTCTAACTTGTGTCTTACTTTTTGAAACTATTATACAGGTATGTTCTTGATCTTTTCCCATTTGATCCAGAAAAATACATTAAATGAGAAAGGGTTCACGCATATAATTTACGATCAAGTTCCCATTGTGAGAGAAAAATTAAGTGTCCCGTCTCACTGTGTTCACTATCACTCACTCATTTCGTTTGCTTCATATACTATGCTCTTTCTCTCAAGGGAATTACTTGATCGAATGTTGCATTGACTTCTCATTTCTAGCGGTTAGCGTAACCTTTGGCCGATTAGATCTGTACTTTTTGGTTCATTTTGATAATCGGGAAATGTTATTATTGTTGAGATCGGTAATCCTATCATAATCACGTTAATCGAAGATAAATATATTCTGATTAAATATTAAATCGTTAAAGAGAGAAAACGTATTAATGACAAAGCAAAGCATATGAAAACTCGTTAGGAGTAGATCGACTGAAAATGTAGTGGCTCGATCGATTCGAATAGGGATCAATCAATTTTTATTTATTTGAACTTGATTTTTTTGTTTTTCAGTTTGGATTCGAATGTTCTTTTTTTTTTTTTTTTTAATTGACCGAACCAAACCCAATTTATAGGATGAAATTTTTTTAATTTTTTTGTTGGTGATGTTGGCCCAAATACAAGAGTTTTGAACTTTATACCCTTGTTAGTCCAAAATTTAATGTATTAAATTATATTTTTTCTATCTATGTGGCTTAAAATTAAGTCAATCGTCACAAAATTTAGCTCATTCGGTTAATATTAACACTTCAAATTTTTTGACTAAATTGATCATATCCTATTAGATATCGGCTCCATCATAAAATCGATGGAAACTGACATGTGTAATTTTTATCCAAAACTAATTAAATTTAATTTTTTATACTTATAAATTAACCAACTCAAATCGATTTCGGGTTCATAAACTGTGGTTCCATCAATTCATCGAAATTGGCTAAAGAAATGCCACGTGGGTATAAAGGGACCCACCCCCCAAGGTTAAGAGAAGACTTCGATCGTCGTTGCTGAGGATTAGCTGGCCTATTGGCCTGGTCATTTCTCGACATATTATATGTATATACACGCAGATATGTGTATATATAATATTTACAGAATATATTATATTTAAAACAAAGAAAAATAATTACAGCGATACATATACAGGCACGCAGTAAACGAAAAATTGAAGCGGAAATATAGATTCAGAGAAAGTCCCGCAAAATCCTGGCATTGGCTCGGACTTTGAACGTAGACGACCTCTTTTATCTGGGATCAGCTCCTCTCTCTCTCTCTCTCTCTCTCTCTCTCTCTCTCTCTAACCCCCTTAATCTCATTGCGATCTCTGCAACTCCAAAGCTGTTTTATGATCTCAATTGTGGAAAATATGATAAAAGGCTAGATTTGCCAGGTACCCACTTTCTCTCTCTTCGTAAATTGCATTTATATGGTGTCTGTGTGCATATAAGTTGGCTGGATTTGAACTTCGATTCAAGATGTTTCTTGGGTTTTTCTTTTTTTAGTTAATGGAGTTTGCAATTGTGTTAGATTCTTCATTTTGTTGAAGTTTCTTGTTCAAGATTTCAGCTGGGAATATTTTGATTTGCGTTTTGTCCTTTTTCCCCCTATTGTCAAGTTCGTTGGCTACCAGAAAACAATACTCTTGACAGCTTTTAAATTTTGAAGAAGAGGTGACTGTATACAATTGGGTATTTTTCTTTTTTCTTTCCTGATTTTTTCTTTTTCTTGGTTATTTTTTGGTTTTTTTGAATCGGCTTTTGGATATTCTTGTTGTCATTAGTTCTAGATATTAGATACAAGTTTGGGAGTGTGGAAAAAGGTTGAGCTTGAATTTTGTATTTGGGTGTGGTGAGTGTATAGATTTGTGTACTTTTGTTGTTGTAATTATGTATGAATCTTCAAATTCCACCTTTGGCAATTTCTAACTCTTTGGACGCGGGGATTACTAATGAAATAATTATTTTTCGGTGAGTGACGGGAATTCGATTTATTTACTTCTAAATTTTAACATCAAGTTATTTTTCAGATCATGGTCAATATAGTTGGAAAGAAGGTGGATGTTAAGGTGTTTAATATAATCTCAAGTTAGGCTTTCTTGCAATTCAAGAATCTCCATCTTGTGACTTAAACTGTACACCGGGCCTATCAAATTCATCGCGGAGGGGTATATTGTGCATAAAGGCTCTATTTTGGGTGCCTTTTTCTGGATTTGGCTATGCGGTAATAGAAATAGGTTGAGTTGAGACCTAGAAAAAATGACCGGGGGCAGAATAAGGGCTAAGATCCGCAGGAGCAATCTGTACACCTTCGGTTGCCTTCACGCAGATGCTGCCGAAACTGAGGAGCCGCATCAATTTTCTGGCCCTGGATACTCAAGAATCGTATACTGCAACGAACCACGTCGCCATGTAAAGAAACCCTTCAAGTATTGTTCCAATTACATATCAACCACAAAGTACAACATCATCACTTTCATACCGAAGGCTTTATTTGAGCAGTTCCGTCGTGTTGCCAACTTGTATTTCCTACTGGCCGCACTTCTGTCGCTCACACCTGTTTCTCCATTCGTACCTGTGAGTATGATTGGTCCTCTTGCATTTGTGGTTGGGCTTAGTATGGCGAAGGAAGCTGTGGAAGATTGGCGTAGGTTTATACAGGACATGAAGGTAAATATGCGAAAAGCCAGTGTCCATAAAGGGGATGGTGTTTTCAGTCCTAAGCCATGGATGAAGCTTAGAGTTGGAGACGTAGTGAAAATTGAAAAGGATCAATTTTTCCCAGCAGATTTACTCATTTTGTCATCTAGCTATGAGGATGGTATTTGTTACGTGGAGACTATGAATTTAGATGGGGAGACAAACTTAAAAGTGAAGAGAGCTTTGGAAGTAACATTGCCTTTAGACGATGATGCGACTTTCAAGGATTTTACTGGAAAGATTAGATGTGAAGACCCAAATCCTAGCCTTTACACTTTTGTGGGTAATCTTGACTGTGACCGACAGGTTTATCCTCTTGAACCTAGTCAAATTCTCCTCAGAGACTCAAAGCTTAGGAACACAACTTATGTGTTCGGCGTTGTGGTATTCACCGGTCATGACAGCAAAGTTATGCAAAATGCGACCGAATCTCCTTCGAAAAGGAGTAGGATTGAAAAACAGATGGATAAGATCATCTACATCCTTTTCAGCCTCCTTGTGCTCATCTCGGTGATAAGCTCAATTGGGTTTGCTGTGAAGACAGCGCTCCAGATGCCAGACTGGTGGTACTTACAACCTTTTCTCGATTCAGAGTTATATAATCCAAATAATCCTGCATTGTCCGGCTTAACCCATTTGATCACTGCCCTTATCCTCTATGGATATTTGATTCCCATTTCGCTTTATCTTTCAATTGAAGTGGTGAAGGTTTTGCAAGCAATGTTTATTAATAGGGACATCCATATGTACGACCAAGAGACTGGAACGCCAGCTCAAGCGCGTACGTCAAATTTAAATGAGGAATTAGGTCAAGTTGACACAATCCTCTCTGATAAAACTGGCACCTTGACATGCAACCAAATGGACTTTCTCAAGTGTTCAATTGCTGGTATGGCATACGGTACTAATTCTAGTGAAGTTGAACTTGCTGCTGCAGAGCAAATGGCTACTGATCTCGATGGGTCCTATCGAAGTGATAGAAATGGTGCAGATGTCTCAGAAATTGAGCTGGAGACTGTTGTGACTTCTAAAGCTGAAAAAGTTGAGAAAACTAAGATAAAGGGGTTTGGATTTGAGGATAGCCGCCTCATGAATGGAAATTGGTTGAGAGAGCCTAATTCGGATGCCATTTTGTTATTTTTCCGGATACTTGCTATTTGTCACACTGCAATTCCAGAGGCAAATGTGGAGACTGGTGGCTTTACCTATGAAGCAGAGTCTCCCGATGAAGGAGCTTTTCTTGTTGCTGCTAGAGAATTTGGGTTCGAGTTTTGTAGAAGAACTCACTCCGGCATATTTATTCGTGAAAGATATTCTCCTTCTGAAGAGCCGATTGAAAGGTAAATCATGAATAAATAATTAATTTTCATATCTTGGGGTTTTGTTATTTAGCCCTTGGCTTCTGGCGTGTTACCATCTCATTTGTCTTCTGGACGATATCAGGGAGTACAAAATTCTCAACCTGATGGACTTTACCAGCAAAAGGAAGCGAATGTCTGTCATTGTCCGGGATGAAGATGGCCAAATTTTTCTTTTTTGCAAAGGTGCAGACAGGTTTGGTTCATGAAACCCTTTCATCTATTTTCCCCTTCCTTCAAACTCATGTTTATCTGTAGAATGATGTATTGAACTACTTGCATGGGATCTTCACAGAGCTTTCAGTACTTTGGATTATGCTAGCTTTATCCCTGGCATATTCCTTGAACTTTTATGGTTAGAATAGGAGGTGGATGAATTTTTATGATGAATTTTTTTCTGAACTCATGTTTATTTGTGTTGCTGATGTGATGTAGGACGAGAACAATAAAGTTTTGGCCTAATCAAGGAAACTAAGAAAGGAAAATAAAAGGCTAATAAAAGTAGCTGATGTCAAGCGGCACTGCAGTTGAAAATTCCTGAACAAGTTGTTACTAAATTAAATTCTAAGACTTCTAAAATCCTAGTCCTACATCAGTTGCTCTTGAATCTCATACCCTTTGTTTTAAGCTATGCTGTCTCATTAAATCTAATTCATTTTCTCTTTGATTGGGTCATGCAGCATCATCTTTGAAAGGTTATCAAAGAATGGAAGGATGTATGAGGAGGTTACCACAAAGCACCTGAATGAATACGGGGAAGTTGGGTTACGGACGTTGGCGCTTTCTTACAAAAAACTCGAAGAGGCTGAGTTCTCTGCTTGGAACAAGGAGTTTCTTAAAGCAAAGACTTCCATTGGCGGTGATAGGGAGGGAATGCTTGAAAGGGTTTCTGATATGATGGAAAGAGATTTAGTTCTGGTTGGTGCAACTGCTGTGGAAGACAAATTGCAGCAAGGGGTACATTTGTCTTTTCAATAGGGCCGTAATTTACGTGCAATTCTATTGTGATTTTCTAATTTTGTTACTGTGTGTCATTTCCATAGGTTCCTCAGTGTATAGACAAACTGGCACAAGCTGGTCTCAAGATCTGGGTTCTGACCGGAGATAAGATGGAAACGGCAATAAACATTGGGTATGTATCCGCGAAAGCCTTCAAGTGAACCCACAGAAGAACAAGAAAAGTAATAGAAAATTTTACGCTTTTGAGCAGTAATTGCCTGCACTGGTCGAACTAAATGGACCCATAATCCTTTGAGTTGATGAAATTGTTTAGACTTGGAGTACGTAAACAGATGAAAGATCAATAGGTAATTGATTGTCTGATCACTTGCATGGAGAATAATGTGTCCAATAGTATTAATAATGACACTGTTATGCAAGGTTTTCAAAGTACAAAAACCGATTGATGGTTATCATTATTTTCATGAATTTTATGGACTCTTGGACCCTCCGAGGGATGTGTCTGAAAGGTGCACCTAGAAGTGCCATGTCTGTCACCAACTCACCACTGACATAAATCCCTAGAGCCGCTCCTGGATATTAGCAAAACATTGAGAGAGGGAGAGATGATTAAGTAACTTACATTTAAAGATGCTTCAGCAACTCAAATGAAGGTATTGTTTTCATGATGCAGATATTCCTGTAGTCTGCTCCGACAGGGCATGAAAAATATATGCATAACAACAATGAATACAGATATGTTAGCACAAGATACCAAAGAGGTACATCTTTTAGACAAAACAGCACTGAATAATTTCCAGGAAATCCAAGCGCTTTATATGTTAACATTTGTTACTCATCAGGCTGTGAAGGAGAACATTTTAATGCAAATCACCAATGCCTCTCAAATGGTCAAGCTAGAAAATGATCCTCATGCTGCGTTTGCGTTGATTATTGATGGGAAAACTCTAACTCATGCTTTAGAGGATGATATGAAGAATCAGTTCTTGAATTTAGCAGTTGATTGTGCTTCTGTCATATGCTGTCGTGTATCTCCTAAGCAGAAAGCCCTGGTACTGATCTTTACTCTAATCGATAAGTTTATCTTTGGCTTCTGGAGTTCATATTTGCTTCTCGTCTATTTCCAGTTCCTTTTTTTGTCCATTCTTTGTGATATTGAATTTAACATCAAACTCAAAACCAATTGGCAATGAGTGGAAAGGTCCCCCAGGTTCATATACTAGTTTTGGAAGTAAAAATTAATCATTGCGAGACAAAATATAACACTCACCAACACGTGGAACCCCCGACCCTCACGTGGAGCGGTAAAAAACGGATCCATAACACAAGGATCATAACGAAATAAGGTGCACGTAAGGCACACACAATGGGGCAATCAACCAAGAAAGTGTTGTCCAAAACCTCCAAAACCCTAGCTTTGATTCTATTTTAAAACATCTAACCCAAAATCAATTGGCAATGAGTGGAGAGGCCACCTAAGTTTATACAAGACAAACTCTAACTATTTCATTTGGCACTAGGTAACGAGATTAGTAAAAGAAGGCACTGGAAAGACCACATTAGCAATTGGTGATGGTGCAAATGATGTTGGAATGATTCAGGAAGCTGATATTGGCGTTGGCATCAGTGGAGTGGAAGGAATGCAGGTTAGTAGTCTCATATAATTGCCAGAACATTTCCATGGAGTTATATTTATTATTGGTAGTTGGTACTTTTGGAATGCCTTTGTTTTAATAAGAAAGCATACAGTTAATGTTTTTTAAATCACTTTGTATAAATGTTACCTGGGACAATTGGAGTGTCTTGTGCAAAGGTTGCGGGCAAAACCCTGTTTTCTTATGGTAATATTAGAGGTATTGTTGCTTTTTCTTGTCTAATCCAGTTTATCTTTTAGTGGGAAAACAAAGTTACAAGTTTACTAGTGGAGCAAATAGTCCCACCAACAAAATACCATGGGAAGTGTCCTTGTTGATTCAAATTTTATTTTTGTTTATCCTGTTTAATTGTTTTTTTCAGGATCAAGAATTTTTCTGCGTTAGTATGCAGAATATTTGAAATTTTTTGTTCATGGGTCCTAGGTATTTTTGATGTCTTATGTTTATGTTTACGAGTCTGGATTACATTCGGAAGTGTTGCCACACCTTAGCACACTAAATACTTTGATGCCCGGTTTGGTCTGAAATACTGCACTCCCAACTATAGCAAGTTCATTGTTTTATCGGACACAATGACCAATTGAACCCTTGACTACTATTCGATCGATTGTTTTTGGCCAATATCAGGTATATAAGCCGTGATTTCATTTACAGAGATTAAATCATACTTTGACAACTTTACATAAGGTAGAGTTTGGTTTTTTCGGGGTGATTGTGAAAAAGTTGACAGATAAGTCACCCTTACTGCCACTCTACATTACCGTACGAGAATCTCCTCCTTTCTTCCACTCCGTCCAGAAGAGTAACTAGTGCCAATTTATTTTTAAGGGTTGGTTACTCCTGATTGCATGTAATACCTCTGTGTGTCGTGGTCAGGCTTCTAAAAGCTTTTGCTTCTTGCAGGCTGTGATGGCTAGTGACTTTTCCATTGCTCAGTTTCGATTTCTGGAGAGACTTTTGGTAGTACATGGACACTGGTGCTATAAGAGAATCGCTCAGGCGGTAATAAATTTGGAACTAATTTGTTGTAGCTTAAAATAGTCTATTGCCTTCATGTTACCATTGTGTTTTTATCTCTAATTCAAAATGCAACTCTTTCTGCATTCAGATCTGCTATTTCTTCTACAAGAATATAGCTTTTGGCCTCACAATCTTCTACTTCGAGGCATTCACTGGATTTTCAGGGCAATCGGTTTATGATGATTGGTACTTGATGCTATTCAATGTGATGCTTACTGCACTACCTGTCATCTCACTTGGAGTGTTCGAGCAAGATGTTTCTTCGGAGATCTGCTTACAGGTAGGCTTATATTACACTACACCCTCGTAGGCCCATTGTGATCGACTATTTCCAAAATTAGGACCGTCTGTGAACTGGTTTGGTCTGGTTCTCCTATGATACCAAATCAATAGCTACGACTCCAGAAATTTAAGAACCTAACCAAATGGCTTTACTTTGTATCGGTTCCACTCACTAGTCACTACCCTGCAAAATGCGTTTTTGGGGTAACTTTAGGACAACTGCTGGGGTTCATTGTCAACCAGAAGGGGATAGACATTTACCCTGTAAAAATCAAGGCAATCCTTAACATGCCACAACCTAGGGGTGAGAAAGAAATTCGTTCTTTCTGGGGAAGCTGAATTTCTTTGGCAGGTTCATAGTGCAGATGACGAATACTATCCAATGTATATTCAACAAAATTTGTTCTACCTATACTAGCAACCCCAAAATCCAAAAGAATAGTTCAAAATTATATAACGTTTCTCCAATCCAACTTTTATCAAACATGTACTCCGAAATACATACGTTGTATTATTACTCATCGCTAAATAAATGCAATTTTAGAGATGAGTTAAGTGTACAAATTATATCAATAGTGAACAAACTGTTCCTGAACATGCGTGGCCTCTGTATAGATACAGAAAGTTGTTGGTATGTAAAGAAATTTTAGTTATTGTTGCGTAATATGAAAGTTTGACCTATTAAACTTTCTGTTTCTATGAGGTTCATTTGAATCTAAATCCTTGAACTGAACATGGTAAGGGTTTCTAATTACTTTGAATCGGAACCAAGCCGTTCATTCGGCAACCAGACGAAACCATAGACTTTGCACCAGTCCGTATCGGCTTACTAGTTTTACTGGTTTTGTTGAACACCCCTATGTGAACCTGCAATTCCGTGGAGATTTGATGTTAACACTTCACTTTTAGCCTCCCTAACTCCCCCCATGGGAGGCTAAAATGCCAAAAGCCGGATTGTAAGTGGCTAAAGACGAGAGCAAACATCGTTCCCATATCCGTGTAGTGATTTATGGTTTGAAGCTTATTATATCCGTGTTTATTTTGCAGTTCCCAGCACTTTATCAGCAGGGGCCAAGGAACTTGTTCTTTGACTGGTATAGGATATTCGGGTGGATGGGGAACGGCCTCTACTGTTCCCTCGTTATTTTCTTCCTCTCCATTGTCATTTTCTACGACCAGGCCTTCCGATCTAGTGGCCAAACCGCAGACATGTCAGCAGTTGGTACCACCATGTTTACGTGCACCATATGGGCCGTCAACTGCCAGATTGCTCTCACAATGTCTCACTTCACATGGATCCAACACCTCTGCGTATGGGGAAGCATCGCCACATGGTACCTATTTCTCTTACTTTATGGAACGGTGTCTCCGCGATACTCCGGGAATGCCTTCCAGCTCCTCGTTGAAGCACTTGCTCCTGCTCCTATGTACTGGTCAACCACCCTCTTAGTAACCTTGGCTTGCAATCTTCCCTATCTGGCTCATATATCTTTCCAACGGAATTTCAACCCGATGGACCATCACATCATTCAAGAAATCAAGTACTACAAGAAAGACGTCGAGGATCGAATCATGTGGACTAGAGAGCGGTCTAAAGCACGACAAGAGACCAAGATAGGGTTTACAGCTAGGGTAGACGCGAAGATCAGGCAATTGAGAGGGAAGCTAACCAAGAAGTCACTGTTTCTGATGTCTCCTTAGTTAACTGTATCATGATTTTTGTCCCTCTGATTGATTCCTTTTTTGTATAATTTTTTAGGGTTTTTGGGCATTTTTAGGTTTGGTTTTATGGCCCTCTTCTGATTATAGTTTCTTGTTTTGTGTTGGTTGTTATATAGTGTAGAGGGATTTGTTGAAGGTCCCAATTCATTATACTAGAGCTTCTTAAGCTGTTGTATGTACAATATTTATCTGATCTGACAACAGTTTTGTGAAAATTGTGTACATCAACTTACTTTGCTTCTTGCCTACTTATGTTTCAGAAATCTTGCAACAATGTGAACTTATACCTTTGTTTATGTATCCCTTGGGAATTTTGACATTCAAGCCGTCTCAATGTTTTTTGACTCGTCCAAAGTAAAATATATCGTAAAGAAGTAATTCTGCTCCTAATAAGCTCAGAAAGAGAAGAAGATAATTTTCAAAAGGCTAGCAGGTTTTGATCAAACAATGACCTTTTACAGATGATCAATAGTCTAGAAGAATACCCATTGGAGTCTTTGATCTAATCTTATACCGGCACACTTTCTAAAAAAGAACAAGCCCACATTTTCTATTCCATTAGAGGTAGGACGAAAAGAAAGAGCGAATTTAGGAGGTTCTCTTTTGCAATACAAGAAAACGTAAGTGTCAAAAGTGAGCAATACATCCAATAATAAGGGAAGGGGATTATATGTGATAGGGATAGGATTATTGAGGAGTGGAATGTAAATTTTTAAACCATAGACCAATCAATCGTGAAAGTCTTATTCTTTAGTTTGAAATAAAAAGATGAGTATTGCTTCCTTGCACACGCCAAAGAATAAGACCACTCATATCGAGATAACATTCACAAAAATATTCTAACATAATATTGAAAAGATTAGTTGACAATAATCAAAAAACGAGATGAATTTCAATCCAATAGGGGTTTATTAGTGTAAGTCAACTGAACACCGTAAATGATGAGTACGTAGGTGGATTAGGTGCACCTCTCGCCAAGTGATCCTCTCTTCTTGTGTATGTGCATTTATTGAATTCTTTCTATTTTTTGTATTATTACTGGAGAATCATACTAAAAAAATTCTTTACCCAAATGCAATTCGTCGATTTCAATTCAAGATGCACCTTGCCTCATTTCAAGTAGCTTTTCTTACATCTATTAAGCTAGTGAGACATTGGTTGTACTCAAATTCGAAGAGAAAGAAGAAATTGAACATTGTCTAAACCTTTAGAGGAGATTAGTGTAATTCAAGACAAATTGATTTTAAAATAGGTAAACAGATAAATTTACTCGGGTTTGTTTTTATTCCTGCATTGTACAATATTGTCTTTCTTGGCTGCCTAAATTTTGTGAGTTTTTTAGTTGGCCTCTTACCCTTGCATTGATACAAGATGAGATCGCTTAACAGAGAAATTCTCGACTTTGAAAGGCATTACACAAAAAAGAGTCATGAGCTATTATATATAACACTAAACTTTGCATTTACCACGTGACTTGAGACTCTTGACCATCTATCCGAACATCCCGCAAAACTCAATTTAAAAGATAGAGTCATGAGTTATTGTATATAACACTGAACTTGGCATCTATCGAGCAAGGTGAGATTCTTGATCATCTATCCGAACGTTTTATTGAAACTCATTGTACATAAGATAGAGTCACAAGCTATTATATATAACACTAAACTTTGCGTCTACCAAATGATGCGAGACTCTTGATCATTAATCCGAACATCCACTAAAATTCAATGTACAAGATAGATATATGAGTTATTATATATAACATTGAACTTTGGTTCTACCAAGAGACGTGACATTTTTGACTAACTATCCGAACGTCCACTGAAACTCATTGTACAAGATAGAGTTATGGGCTATTATATATAACACTAAACTTTGCATCTACCAAATGACATAAGACTTTTTACCATCCATTTGGTCGTCCACTTAAACTCATTGTGGCAAGATAGAGTCGCGAGCTATTATGTATAACACTAAACTTTGCATCTATCAATCGATGCGAAACTCTTGGCCATCTATTCGAACTCATTATATAAGATAGAGTTATGGGCTATTATATATAACATTGAACTTTGCGTGTTTGACTATTCATCTAAATGTTCATTGAAACTCATCGTAGCAAGATAGAGTCATAGCTAATTTATATAACACTGAACACGTGAGACTCTTGATCATTCATCCGAATATTTATTAAAATTCATTGTACAAGATAGAGTCACAAACTATTATATATAATACTAAATTTTGCGTTTATTAAATGGCGTGAGCCTCTTAATTATCCATCTAAACATCTATCAAAATTCACTCCCGAGAGTCCAATTTCACCGCTAACACCACAAGCACGCTAGGGCATCACATGCTTTAGTATTAAGGAAAAATGAAAACAGAAAGAGTCAGAACTATATAAATACACACAGATATACTTACATATAACGGTGCAAAAAAAGTCTGTTTTCGATTGGATCAAAAACGTTAGATGTGGTGATATCATTACGCCTTCTCTTTGTACTCCTCCTCTCTCTCTCTCTCTCTCTCTCTAACACGGCAACCTAAACCTCCATTAAACTAATCTGGTCGCCGTTGATTTCTGATCGATGTATTGGTCCTGTCGGTCAACGGTCGGCCCTTCCAATTTCCTATTTTCAATTAATTGAATTGCATAGGGTTTGAATTTGATAGCTCGGATTCCGTCTAGTTGCTGTTCTTGAGACGTTTGATGGAGCCTCGTGTAGGTAATAAGTTCCGGCTCGGCAGGAAGATCGGTAGTGGCTCATTTGGAGAGATCTATCTTGGTTCGTATCCCGATTGCTTTTGTTTCTTCTGTTCTTGTTTGGTGATTTTTTTTTTTTTTTGTGTGTGTAATCTTTCTTGTTGAATTTGTTTCCGTTGCAATTTTGCAGGTACTAATATCCAGACAAATGAAGAAGTCGCTATTAAGCTTGTGAGTGCTTCGATTTTGCTCATAATTCACCTGTTCCTTGGTTTTTATCTCATCAGAAATAGGCATTTTGTGCCCAGTGTTCGCGTTACTGTATGTATGAGGTTGAAAGCTGATGCCTTTATGAAGTTGTGAATTGCAATCTTTGAAATTTGTGGTTTTGGCAAATTACAAGATGCAGCTAATGTAGTAGATATTAAAAAAGTAACAAATTTATTGGATATTCAATGAGGTGGAAGTTATCTAATCAGTTCTGGAATGCCTGTGGAAACTTATATTTGGATTCTGTGGCCATGATGGTTACTTCTGCTTTTTGGTTCAGAAGATGCTCGGTGGTTAGCTGGTTGTTAAGGCTGTATATGTTATTTTTTGGACCATCATTCTTAGAAAATTTAGACAGTGTTTGGTTCACTTGGGAGGAAGCAATGGAATTGTCATTCCCTTGGAATCGTGGTTCTCTGCAAGATGACATTTTTTGCATTACTAATAGACTCACCGGTACCAATTTAGGTCAATGGTCAATCCCTCGGGGGCCAAGAAATGACCGTTCCATTCCTTTCCGAAAACATTCTAGCGAACCAAACACTATCTGACTATATACTGAGAGGAGAATGCATGAAGTAAGACTACTACCTCTTGGCTTACTTTGTTTTACGCAATGTTTTCAGAGTCGAAAGCGCAAGGCTAGGCGGTTGTCTAGTTGACCTCTCATGAGGCGAGGTGTTGAGGCATAAGCCTTTGGAGTTTCTTTTATACATCTATAGAAAATAGAATAAGAAAAAAGAGCAGAAAATTTCCAAAAAAAGCATGTTAAGGCATAAAAACATAGTGCATTCATAGATGCAACATTAGCTTATAAAATAAAAAGCACGCTTCATATCTTTCTTCCTTTCTTCCTCTGAGGCTCTTGCCTTTGGTGTCTAGGCAGAAGAGGTGTACGCCTCAATATGCCTCCATCCTCGAAGCGATAGCCTTGTGGTTCAGCACCCCAAACTATACACCTAGATGCATTAACGGCGCACCTTGCCTCAAGGAGAGCCTCAAAAACACCTTTGAAAGCATTGGCTTTATGTTGATTGGAAGCATATTTTATTCTATGCACACAACAAAGTTTAATCGTTGATATGCACCTACATTTTAATACTATTACGGAGTTAGCACTCTTGTCAGGTCTTATCTCTCAACAGCACATTGGTACAATCTAGATTGAGTGTAGGCTACAGTCACTATTGTTTTTTACTAACACAATTTCTCTGGTATCAGATTATCTGCCTTTGACTCTTGCTTGCTTTCTAGAATTACTTTGTGCATGACAGTATATGCCTCTTTTATTCATGAATTTTTGCATGGTTTCTTATGTCAGGAAAATGTGAAGACAAAGCATCCTCAATTGCTGTATGAATCGAAGTTGTACAAAATTTTACAGGGAGGAAGTAATGAACTTTCCCATCTATTGCCTGTCTTCCCGCTTTACCCCTTTAGCCGACTTCCCAACTACAACTTTTCTTCTTTAGTTGCAGTCCTTATTAGTTGCTATTTGTTTCTTCTAATTTTGTCAGCTGGCGTTCCAAATGTGAGATGGTTTGGCGTTGAAGGAGACTATAACGTTCTTGTGATGGATTTACTGGGGCCTAGTCTCGAGGACTTGTTTAACTTTTGTAGTAGGAAGTTATCCTTGAAGACTGTTCTTATGCTTGCGGATCAGATGGTAAGGTTTCGCTTATTGCACCAATATGTTGCAGCAATTAAAATTTTGCTTGATCGTTATCTGGAAACTGTATTTCTTTCAGATCAATCGGGTTGAATTTTTTCACTCCAAATCATTCCTACATCGAGATATTAAGCCAGACAATTTCCTTATGGGTTTAGGGAGGCGTGCAAATCAGGTTTCTCTAGTGAAATATTTGGTTTCTGCTTCTTAAGTAGTTGGTTCCATGATCTACAAAAGTTCATTAGTTTGTCATTCAATTGTAATTAGGTTTACATAATTGACTTTGGTCTGGCTAAGAAGTACAGAGACTCCTCAACCCATCAACACATTCCTTACAGGTAAGCTTTTCTGAGCTGCTTAATGGATAATTTTGTTCAGGCTTTCATATGCGAAGGTTTGGGTGGTACATTGGCTCAGATCCTGACTTATATGTGGAGTTTGCTTGCCTTTATTCTTACTCCACCTCCTTATATTATTTTCCTTGTTGAATTTGTTTTAGTTTGACATTAACTACTGATATTCTTTCTCTTTATGATGTCGTGATGCGAAATGCAGGGAAAATAAGAATTTGACTGGTACTGCAAGATATGCAAGCATGAATACTCACCTTGGCATTGGTAGGCTTTTGGTTTTCAGAATTTGAATCGTTTTTGTGTGTATGTAGCAATAAGTTGTATGGACATAGTTATTGTTTTGAGGTTAGTGGTCTTTTCTTACCATGTTGTTTATATAATGTGTAGAACAAAGCCGAAGAGATGATTTAGAGTCACTTGGATATGTCCTTATGTATTTCTTAAGAGGAAGGTAAATATTCATCCCATCTTTATTAACTTTGTTGTTCTTCGATGGGGTACTTGCTTTGTTATGACTGTATATTTGTAGTCTCCCTTGGCAGGGGCTGAAAGCAGGAACGAAGAAACAGAAGTATGAGAAGATCAGTGAAAAGAAAGTTTCTACCTCTATTGAGGTAATTATTGTTTTCGGACACCATAACCCTACTATGTTTTAGAGTAAGGGGTGGCCCCTATTATATTTTCTCAGGATTGCAAAGCTTACTGGAAAGTTCACTACTTTTCGTAGGCCTTGTGCCGTGGTTATCCTACAGAATTTGCGTCATACTTCCATTATTGTCGGTCACTGAGGTTTGATGATAAACCAGATTATGCTTATCTGAAGAGAATCTTCCGCGATCTTTTTATCCGTGAAGGTTGGAGTTTTCATGTTTTCAATATTTAGATTCTAGTTAGCTATACATCTGTAGCTGTACTCTCCATTGCTATTTTTGTCTAGTAACAAAGTTACTGTCTAATACTGTGAAATGTGACTTTCTTCTTTCTTCAGGCTTTCAGTTTGATTATGTATTTGATTGGACTATTTTGAAATATCAGCAATCGCAGCTTGCAAATCCACCTTCTCGTGCTCTTGTAAGTTTCATTTAACAGTTATCTATTTCTTTTAATCCTTATTTTTGTTCCTGCCCTGGTGAATGACTTGTATAAATAACACCAGAGGTGCTACATGCTATGCGTGCATTCTTTACCTCGGTAAAGTTTTTTCTTGTCAGTATCAATTTAAACTTTCAAACTCCTTTGTATTTCCGAGAGGCAAATTGAAAGAACAGACTGGAACTCCTTCCATGCCAAAAGTTTTCTTGCTGGCAAATTCTAGTGTAGGTTTTATGTACTAATCGATCCTTTCGACAGGCTGCTGGAACAAGTTCAGGGATACCTCCTGCAATTGCTAACATTGATAGACAATCAGGTAGTTCTTCTTTCTCATGTTCGGGCTATTTTATACTATAAATCTGGTACTAAATTTAATTCGTAGGAGTTTTGTATTCAATGCACACTAAATCCTTTCTTTCCATACCTCTGGTATCTGTGTTGTATGGATAGCTTAATCTGGTACCCTTGTGATCGCGTTTTTTTTTTAACCTTGTGCTGTTTTTTTTGTAACGAAAATCTGATTTATTCCAGTATCTTGGTGCTGTTGTATGTTGTCACTAGTCAGAGTTTGATTTTGTCATACCATGAAATTGTTGCAGGGGGTGAGGACGGTAGAGTTACTGGTTGGTCTTCTGCAAATATTTCTCGTAGTAGAAACACTGGACTACCTGTAAATAGTGGAAGCTTGTCTAAACAAAAAGGTCCGGTTGCAAATGATTCACCAACCCCCAAAGACCCTATGGTGAGATCAAATAACTTATATTTCCCATTCTTTTTCAATGCAAGATCTTTTGAAAGTATATTATACTTTGACTTCTGCTTATTTGTGCATGTTATTCCTTGGGTATCGAAGATACTGTTAACAAATCCACTCCCATCTTTTAACCCGTGTGAATCTGTTCCTCCATTTCCTAGAGCCTTTGTTGTGGCCGTAAGAGGAGCATTTCTAGTTTGTCCAGGCTGCCCAAATCTTAGAGAGGTTGTTTTGGTGAATGCAAAACAAGAGTTAACTTGCTTTACATATTAATAAGAGTTGATCAGAAATGCCAACCATGTCAAATGTATACATTCATTGATCATGCTGGTTATTTTTGGCATTCGACCAGAATGCCTTTGAATTGTGTTGATAAATTATACGGTAAACTGTTAAGCATAGGCTACGGCTTCTTCCCCAACTTGGCCATTGTCTTGGATTCCCTTGAGTCTATGGTAGATGGGTGAAGCCTTGGAAAGAGCTAGCTTTCTAGCAGTCTGTATTTTCCTGTAACATAGCTTGGGTCGTTTAGTATTACTGTAGACATTCTTTCGAACACAGTAATAGGGAATTTTTTCCTAGTGGAAACGATGAAAGCTTGGGCACTTGCAGCTGAGTACTAGAACATGTAGCGTGTCTTCGGCAGTCACTTTCTCCAACTAATACCCAAAGGTTGGGGTGCATGGGAACCAGTGAATCAGTAGGCACATAGCTGTAAGATGGACTTTTGCATGTGTGTGTGTGTGTGTGTGTGTTCCAGTGGCCTCTTCGATGGCTGTGTTTCCTTGTTGCCTTCTGGTTAACAGTCCTGGCTATACTCATGCTTTGAATAGTTTGGAACTTCATTTATACTCTAATAGCAAGAAATTTCACTCATTGGCCGGAATACCAACATTCAAATAAACTTTTCTTTTGATAACTAGATTATCCGAGTCAGCTTATGTGCACTTCGACTAATCTCTGAGGGACCAATCCCACCGCTCACTTGCGGGAATTTCTATTAAATCTAGAACAAAGCCCTGTATGGATTGGGCTCATAAGAGTTGATAGCGCCCGGAAGATTTCGAACTTGAAACCTTAGGAGGAGCAAAGCTCCTGGTGACCACCAGGCCAACCCCTTGGTATTAACATTCAAATAAATTTATCATTACAGAGAAGAAGGAAAAAAAAACCAAAACAATAAACATGTAAACTGTTATGAGAGAGGGCTCTGCCTTTACTGGAAATAGCAGCAAGTGAAACGGGAGGATTAATCTACCTCTAACTAGTCTCGTGCATTGCATGAACATCTCGTCTAATTGTCCTGTTAAAATGGTGTTTCCCACTTCTTCAGTTACTTGAAATGTCTTTTGGGCTCATGCAGTTATCTAGTTCTAATTTTCTGCGGTCAAGTGGATCTTCAAGGCGGCCTGCTGTCTCCAGCAGTCGCGACCCAGTGATATTCGGAAGCGAATCTGATCCCTCACGTGTCCGGACCACCGATTTAAGCCCAGGAGCGCTACAAAAAATTTCTAGTGCAGCAAGGAGAAGTTCACCAGTTCTATCCTCGGATCAAAAGCGCAGCTCTTCTATTAGAAACACCTCTACTGCCATAAAGAACTTGGAATCCACTCTCAAGGGTATCGAAGGCCTGCATTTTAATAGCGATGAAGGCCGATATTATTAGCTCCTAAGTTCCAAACACCGTCTCCCTCTGGAAATCTTGGAATGGGTTAATTCATTATCCACTTGGAGTGGAATTTGGTTGTGTGATGTTTTTTCTTTGCCCGGAAAGCTGCTATAAGCTGAAATTTGAGGAGGTCCAACTCGGGGAGTAATGCTATGAAAATCACTCAAACAAAAATAGATCATCGAGCAGCACCGTTCCAGCTGAAACCAACTCACGGCTTGGGTTTTTTCGCTACGGTGTGATTTTTTTGAGTTGTGTTGGGATGGATCCAGTTCTCTTCCTTCTGGTTTTTTCCTTTCGTTTTTGTTGTTTCCGATGTTTATGGTTCTAGCAACATCGGAACTTATGTTGTGCGGGTTTTATACAGTTCTAAACTGTAATTAAGCGCGTTGTATCGAACCTTGTGGCTCATTTGATTACTGAAAGACTCAGAAATTGCGATTACGAAGCTTAAGATAAGTTTATCGTTCCCAATACAAAGAACATTTAACTTGTTAAAGTTGGTGTTCATATGAGTGAATATCTCTTTGGGATCTCTCAATAATTTGAGGTCTTTTGTGCAGCTTTGGAATGGTTAGAGCGGTGCTACTCGAAACGGAGGAATCGATCGAGACCGCATTACCTGATAGGGGGAGAAGCACCAGTCGAGCGGTGCTACTCGAAAGGCTCTTTCAAGAATTTCAATAATGTTCTTTTCAACTCACGAGATTAATTAGATAGAATCAGGCTTATTGTTGTGCATCTTATTGCCTACTCTTTTCAGAAGCCAAAGCAAAGAGATCTAAGATGAAAGACGTTCTTTCAGCGAACTTAGATTTGGATTCTTATCCTTCTTGTACTTTCGAGTTGGATTTGAAATTGTTCTATTTTGCCTTCCAGCACAACTGAAGGAAAACGTTGTAACACATACAAAAGGAAGCGGGCAATACATGCAGCATGAACTAATCCAATCTCGGAATGGAAGAATCTCACCACATTAGATCTTTCAGTGGATATAAGGACATACTGCTCCGTTGTACTCGTCAAAATTTGGAGACTTGAACTTAGAGAGAGTTTCAGATCAAGAAGAAATACAGGTCTAAGAAATTCGTACTATCATATGCATTGTCTCCCTTTTCCTTAACAAAAAATCAAAAAGTTGTAGTAAAATATCTCTCTTTTTTTGGTTGGATAATGGATAGCGACTTGGGGCTTACCAAATCTTGTTCAAATTTCACTTGGAATTGGGATTTGTTTTTCTCTCTCTTCTATATTTCACCTTCATATTCTACTTGGTTATTTTCTCTCTCATTTTGGCCCTCATTACAAGCCAAAACTGAACTAGAGGAAACAGACAGATACTGTCACCATCTTTCTCAAAAAAAAGATTGTCACCATCTATTGTTTAAGAGAGAGAGAGAGAGATGTTGAGAAGATCAAAACTGAATTATCTTGATAAATGGCAGACAAATTTGTCAAATGTTACAAGTGTTTTGAGACTTTTCGGGTCTGAAGCAAAGTCAATCACCAAGAAAAAACTGTAGTAATATGCTATAGGGATTTGGGGTCCTAGGAAGTTGAAACAGTATTTGGATAGTATTTTTTACGTCAAAATAATATCGTTTTGCTGCACAACATATCTGTTATGCAATGGACTCCTCTTTTCATGCTATAGTTGCTTCAAAATATACTAAAGACACACACTTAACAAATAAATTTGCACACACTTATATTCGCATTGGGATATAGGATATAAGTCCTGCGCATAATAGAGAAAGTCTAATAATATAATTTTTTGTCAACATATTCGGAAATAAGCGTGTTCGAAATTTTTCGATGTACGTAAATTTTTTTAAAATAAAGTAAATTCTATGTGCATCAAACAGTTCTTGACAAATTCGTGTCTGAATTTTTGCACGAAAAATATGCATGTAGACTTGTTCCACACAATGTGTATATAAGTGTGTGCGCAAATTTGGTTGTGTAGGTGTGTGTGGTCATAGCACTGATGATGTCGATTTGAGCAAGTCGCAGCAGAGTACACCAATTTGTGAAGAGCAAATTTACACGCACAACTTTCAAGTATAGATCAGGACAAAAATTTGTTCGGAATCGTTTGATACACGTAATGTTCACATTATTTTAAAAAACTCACGCGTATCGAATGATTTTGAAATATTTGTGCTCGAATTTAAGAGACCACCTGCCCTTCGCCTTTTTAAAGAGATCCATATCAATAACCTTAAAATAAAATAAAAATTCTTAGATTCAGAAAACTTCTCAGAATTCAAAATGAATGGACTAGATTTACTTAAATTTGTATGCTTTCTAATTCTAACAAATTATAACTAATGATTTTAAATTTGGAAATTTTTTCAATTTTTTTTTCTGAAACTGTAGCACTCTTACAAGACACCGCACTACACAAACATCGATATCGATGAAATCGACCTTTATAGAGCATAATTTGACCCAACGTTTTCACAAAGCAGAAAGCTCCCTCCAACCCACATAAAGAAAAACAAATCAATCCCCCATTCCAAATCATGGAACACAATAGGTACAGGATTTTGACCATACAAGGGTGAAAATGTCATATAAGTATTAGAACATACATACGTGTATATATATATATATATATATGATATCTATATAGCATGACAAAAGCATACAAAAGATGGATCACCACCAGCCATAGACAACATGGGTACAAGTGTCCTTGATCCATCTGAAGCTCTTCTTAAAAGAACCTTTCATCTTACCCTCAACAGCATAGGCTTTATAGGAAGCAACCCTCTTCTTCCTCTGAAACTCTGGATCAGCCATTAAACTCCAATTCTTTGAGCTTGATGATGACCCAATTCCACTATTGCCCTTCCCTTTCTTGATCTTCATCACTTCCTTGCTCAATTGGGGTGGGGGTAGTTGTTGTACTTTAGATGATGCATATGAATTGGTACTGTAACTCCTCAGATCATGCATTCCAGTTGGTGGGCCTGGCTTATTTCCATAGTAGCTCTCTGTCTTCATCCTGCCATCCCTACATGATTTGGATCTGAAATTTTCCATTGAGAGAGAGAGAGAGAGAGAGAGAGAGAGAGAGACTTTTAGGTGGTTAGTTTTGAAAAGTGGTAGTGTTTTGGGTGAGTTTGATGACTTGACAGCTCAAGATTGAGGGGGGTTGGCTTAACTCTTTGATTGGTTTTCTCGAAGGAGGACTTGGGACAAGTCTGCCTTTTGTGGGGTCAATTTGTAATTTGTATATAAAGGGTCTACGAGTACACTTATTCATGTATCTAAACACAGATACATCTAGGATTGCCGGGTATAAGTAGTCTTTTAATAATATAAGTTTCACATGTATTTAAAAATTTCAGACACATCAATGTTCAAATATATGCACGAGTAATGTGTGTGTAAACTTACTCATTTGTATATTAATAAGGAAGCTTTCACGAGGGGAGGTATGTATCTTTTCCTCAATTTCAGGTGAACTGTGTAATTACATAATAAATCATGCATATATTCAGATATAGATGTGTTTAAACTACACGATGCACGTTAGGTCTTTCATTATTTTATAAATAGAACGTACATTAAACGTTTCCAGATACATCTACATCCGAATCTGTGTATGAAAGTTTGCGTTATAGACTTTCTTTAATCGTAAAGTGCGGTTAATCCACCAATCTTGATCCGATTCGTCTCATTGATCTAAGTTGCTCTTGCCTACTTCGTCGGGCCCCCAATCTCGGGTCGATCGCTTCTCAGCCCAGTAGGCAGAACAACGTGGCGACAACCCACGTTACCGACACAACTCTATATATCCCGAATTTAGCCTAGCTTCAACCTATTATGCTCTCTTCGAGTTGGTCTGGCAATTTGTCCCACTACACGTAATATGCCCTTCTAATTTTGATTTTGTCCACAATCTAAACCTGTACGAGGCTGTGGACCAGCATTTCAAAAATTAAATAGCAAGGGAAAAATTTGTAATAACGTTACCGACATGTCCATAAGATACTTCACTTACACTATATGACACTGGCTATTTTTTATACTTTTCTTTTTCTTTTTATTATTTTCTCAAAATATTGTCTTGAGTTCGATCAGATGTACTTAATTTGGAATTATGTAAATCTTTGTATCGTGTGCTTTCTTTGCGTGTTTTGTTTGATGTGTTGTATATAATTGTAGGCGTCGTTTTGGCTTAAATCCATAACAATATTAAAGTGCGTGTTAATTAATCCAAACACCTTGAGTTCTTAAAATGATAATATAGCTATGCTTTCGGCTCTAGTGCATAGACATCCAGAAAGTTTGCGTAGAGGTATCCACACTTTAAAAGTGTGCAATAGCTCATCGATCTAACACACTTGTTCTTGCACTGGAGATGATCGTAGCTGAGTGATCTTCAAAAATATGAAATATAGAAAAATACCTCAATAGGAAAGCATTCTGCTAATCCCAAGGGATTGACCCGGTGGTGAAGATTTGAACTTAGAGATATGTTTTTTCTTAAATTTCAAGTTCAAAATCTCTTAAGTTCTATCAACTTTTATGTAGTTAGTTTATACAAGACAAAAACCCTAACTTTAAATGAGAACCTCATAAGTAAACGGCGAAATTAGTTCTTTGAGAACTAATTGATATTAGATTAAAAATAATTTCAAAATCGATCGGATATTTCGGCTACTAAAAAACAAAAAGAAAGCATTCTGCTCTCGAGAGAGAAACACACGAGAAACCATGAGAGGCGTTCGGCCTAAGAACAAGCCCAAAGACATAGCCGATGGACTTTGGGTGAATAGTTGTACTATAAGGCTCAAATAGATTCCAACAAAATGCAAGAAGATTGCTAGGGATTGGCCACGTGGATACCACCCCTTAAATTGACTATATTTATAGAAATGCCCCCAGCAAATTCAATAATTGCATAAGAGAATTTGTAACTTTTCAAAAAATGCAGACATGCAAGTACGTGTGGATTGCATACATAGACAATGATCTAGGAAGTTGCAATTCGTATTTGCCTCTTTCTTTGAGAAAGGGAGGCAAGGCCACAACTGGGGTTCATGGCCTAGGAAAAATTTGGTGCCCTAATTTATATCTAAAGCAAATGTACAATCACATCTATATCTAAACCAAATCTATTGCAAGTGGACCCAAAAGCATGAATGTTTTGACTTCTACCTGGAAAAGAGGAATGGCTAATTATGATTTTAATTAGGTGGGAAAGATAAGTAACGATCTGCTAAAACAAGAACATGGTAGCCCCCAAATGGGTAATATTGTCTTTCTAGCAGGCCCCAAAAGGGTAACATTGTCTTTCTGGACTGAAAAGTACTAATAGCATGCTAGACTCTTCCAATTACTTTTTTGACAACTCAAAATGATCAAACCAGCTTGTGCATATCTCAACTAGTTTTTAAAAAACTAATTTAAAACTAGAACAAAATCCTATATGAAATGGTTCTATAAGAGAAGCTTCAAATCTGAGATATCGAGAGAAAATAAACTCCTAAATCTCATGCCTTAACTAATAGGCTGACCCTTTAGGGTTTGAGTCTCCTAATTACTTTGAGACCAATTCAACAACTCCACAACTCATTACCAGCAAAAGGGAATCAACACAAGTCATGCCAACATAATAGGGCAACCAACCAACAAAAAATACTTGCTGCAAAACTCAGAAGGTAGGAAGGAGTAGGTATAGCCACCAATGCAATAAAAATCTTCATCTTATTGAATAATCTATCACTCTTCTTAATTAAAGGGCATCAACAATAAGGAAACCAATCCAATTTGCAATCACAATGATAACAAAACAGAACTGAAGTGCAAAAAACACAAAAAAACTAGAAAAAGGGCATACTGTACAAAACCCTACATGCAACAAAAATTTGCATCATCACATGCCTACCAAACCAAAGCGGGTGACTAAATGTCGGGGCAAGTATCCCCATACCGGTTGATGGCAAGACAAGATCTGAAATTCTCCATTCTCTCCCTACGAGAGGAACGGTCATCAGCAAGGACTCTTCCAAGTGCTTTTCTTCGTTGTTCTTTCTTTCTGCTATCTCCTATAGGTTGCCATTGGTATTTGGTGCATCTCCTTGTAAGACTGCTCTTCTAGTAGTAGGATACTTCACGCAATAAATATCTTTGAGTTATTGGCATATAATAGGTTGTATCTTCATACAGAATAATTGAAAACTAAACAACAGCAAGTTTAAGGGCTTCAATTTCTTCTTTTCCTCTATCTAATAGACGCGTGAGTAAAACCAGAAATCATGAACACATAAGCATCGATGTACAAGTGAGTAGTCCTCCAGCACCTGAAGCCACTTTGCTTTCTCCCGCAAGACCCAAAGTTGACTGACCATCAAGTCATATTATAATGGACACTCAAATAGGAACAAAAAAAACTAAATCGATGCAATACACATTCCTATTTAAAATATAGCATTCGAAACTAAAAAGTAAAAGAAAGCAACACTACAACAAATATGCTCTACAAAGATTTAAGCAAGCACCTTTTTTTTTTACATGAAATAGAAGCCTCTATTGTTTGGTAAATTTAACAGAAGAGCCAAACTTGCAAACCATATAACGGGGCGTAAAAGCATTAAACATGTGTTTTCACATTTGGGGAGGTATGCATACAGGATCTGGCTATGGGGATTACAAGAGGTTAATCCTACAGTGCCCAAAGCCGCTTTTCCTTTCTCCCATAGGGCCAAAGTTCACTGACAAATGAGCAAGTCCATACACAAAGGACAATCAAATAGGAATAAACTAAACCCGTTAACATAAACAAATATGCTCTACAAAGATTCGAACACTTCTTCTGCATGAAATAGAAGCCTCTACTGTTTGGTATATTTAACAGAAGAGCCAAACTTGCAAACCATATAACATGGCGTACAAGCATTAAACTTCTGTTTTAATATTTGGGGAGAGATATGCATAGAGGATTTGGCTATCGGGATAACAAGAGGTTAACCCTCCATTGCCCAAAGCCGCTTTTCCTTTCTCCCCAAGGGCCAAAGTTCACTGACAAATGAGCAATTCCATACACAAAAGGACAATCAAATAGGAATAAACTAAACCCGTTAACATAAACAAATATGCTCTACAAAGATTCGAACACTTCTTTTGCATGAAATAGAAGCCTCTACTGTTTGGTATATTTAACAGAAGAGCCAAACTTGCAAACCATATAACATGGCGTACAAGCATTAAACTTCTGTTTTAATATTTGGGGAGAGATATGCATAGAGGATTTAGCTATCGGGATAACAAGAGGTTAACCCTCCATTGCCCAAAGCCGCTTTTCCTTTCTCCCCAAGGGCCAAAGTTCACTGACAAATGAGCAATTCCATACACAAAGGACAATCAAATAGGAATAAACTAAACCCGTTAACATAAACAAATATGCTCTACAAAGATTCAAACACTTCTTTTACATGAAATAGAAGCCTCTACTGTTTGGTAAATTTAACAGAAGAGCCAAACTTGCAAACCATATAACATGGCGTACAAGTATTAAACTTCTGTTTTCATATCTGGGGAGATGTGCACAGAGGATTTGGCTATCGGGATTACAATAGGTTAGCCCTCCATTGCCCAAAGCCGCTTTTCCTTTCTCCCCGAGGCCCAAAGTTCATTGACAAATGATAAATTCCATGCACAAAGGACAATCAAATAGGAATAAACTAAACCCAACATAAACAAAAATGCTCTACAAAGATTCAAGCACTTCTTCTTACATGAAATAGAAGCCTCTATTGTTTGGTAAATTTAACAGAAGAGCCAAACGTGCAAACCATATAACACGGCGCACAAGCATTAAACTTCTGTTTTCATATCTGGGGAGATATGCATAGTGGATCTGGCTATTGGGATTGCAAGAGGTTAATCCTCCATTGCCCAAAGCCGCATTTCCTTTCTCCCCGAGGCCCAAAGTTCACTGACAAATGAGAAATTCCGTACACAAAGGACAATCAAATAGGAATAAACTAAGCTCGTTAACATAAACAAAAATGCTTTACAAAGATTCAAGCACTTTTTTTTTACAAAATAAGTCTACTAACACATCAAGTTGCACATCAAAGTGTACATCATGCCTACATGGCATATTATTATAGTCCAATGAATTTTGATGTGTGTTCAAATTAATGAATGCCACATAGGCGTGATGTGCAATGTGATGTGTAACGTGATGTGTTAGTAACATTGATCTTTTTTACATGAAATAGAAGCCTCTATTGTTTGGTAAATTTAACAGAAGAGCCAAACTTGCGAACCATATAACGTGGCGCACAAGCATTAAACTTCTTTTTTCATATCTGGGGAGATATGCATAGAGGATCTGGCTATTGGGATTGCAAGAGGTTAATCCTCCATTGCCCAAAGCCGCATTTCCTTTCTCCCCGAGGCCCAAAGTTCACTGACAAATGAGAAATTCCATACACATGACAATCAAATAGGAATAAACGAAACCCGTTCAGTACAAATAACTGTTTATATAAACACAAAAAAATAGAGAAAAAAGAAAAACTCTGTAATACTTTGAAGTTCAGATTTCAAGCCATTAAAGTGAATACCCAACCATTGAAATGCATACCGAATTGCACGTGTTTTTCCAGCATAATGATTCTGTTAAACTTGGTTTTGTGCCCACTTTCAGACTATTTTCTGATGATTTTTCACAAGTACAAATTGTATTGTAGTTTGTTTCGTTTTCTGGGTAGTTTTGAAAAAGAACCTCTTTTGGAGAGAACGTTGAAAGATTATTGCACAAATTCGAAAACCATTGGCAAAAATGATAACAATGAGTGCTTGTTTTCTTGGCATTTGCTGAGAACTGTAACCAAACAGGGCTTTCAGTCACACAAATAATACTGAGTAACTGAAACCAAACAACAGCAAGTATAAGGGCGTCAATTGCGTCTTTTCTTCTATAAAAAAAACGCGCGAGTAAAATCAGAAACCATGAACATATAAGCACCGGTGTAAGTGTAGACAAATTCATATGCATATCCCGAGAAATGCACGTTTTATTAGTTCCCACAACAAATATCGATCGATCAGTAACAAACATTGCAACGTGATAATGAAAAACAGATACGGATATATAAATACAAAAAAAGTGGTAGCGAACGAAGACAAATATAGAGGACGAGCCTGCGAGAAATGAGAGAGAGAGAGAGAGAGAGAGAGAGAGAGAGAGAAGAGCTTGAGTTTCCCTAACTCCTGGCATCTGCGCGGCTGTGAACTCGTTTTAAACACCCCAAAAGGTTAAACCCTAAAATTTGCGTCAATCGCCCTAATTATTTATACCTTCTGAGGTAAATTAAAAATCTTAAAAAATTAATTAAAGTCGAAAAAAATTAGCGTGATCTTATCTGATTTTTTTTAATTATAATTCATATATTTTATACTTACAATTTCTTTCGTTGAACTTAAATAAAAATTACAAAAAAAATTGACGAAAACTATAAGAGAAGTTATGAAATATCAAAGAATATTCACTGTCTTTAATTAAAAAAAATTTAAAGACAAACTCAACTTTATTTTCAAGCTAAAATGCATTTTAATTTCATTCTGACCAGTAACGGCCATGTCGATATTTATAAAAGCTAAAATAAAAAATTATAACATAGTTATATCTAAAACGGTATAACACATACAAAATATTTATTATTGGATTGATAAAATTACATTTTTTGTCACTTGTAATTATAAAGAAGTACAAGAATTAAATTAAAATTATCCAAAGTTATTCAATTGATTTAAAAAAAACACAATTTTACATTTATATAATTATATTTAGCGACCAATCTCATTGTACATAAATAAAAATGGTACATTTTGCGCTCATTTTGTGCTCGTCTTTCACTGTGCACGTGCAAGTGTTGCTTGTTCTAAAATGATTGTCCAATCTCTATATCGTGCCGTGCCGTGCCGTGCCATGCTCTATCGTGCTATGCCGTGACTACTTTTTAATCTATTGTGCTTTACAATGTAGAAGGGTCGATATTATCGTTAAATTAAGAGTTTAGGGGTTAAACTGATATACCGGAAATGTATAGTGTACCTTTTCTGACATAAATCAAATAACAGGGTTTCTTTATATATTTCTCCTGCCCTAAATTACTAATTCATCACCCCGAAAATCTTGATCTCCAATAGAACAAAGCTCCGGCGACAAAATCGATAAGGTCTCTCTCTCTCTCTCTCTGCGTTTGTGTGTTGATTTTTATGGGTATTGGATTATCGACGATGGCTCTATCATTTTACATCCACTTGCGTACTTGCTGTGCAAAGAGAATTTGATCATACCTGTAGTAACTGCAACCCAATGATAATGAGACTACTGTGTAGAAATCTTAACAAATTGAATATCGTCGACGGAATGTATTAACATGTTTTTTCTAAAGAATTTGATATGAATACATAACAGTATGTTTTATATACAATGTTTAAGAAAATGCTAAGCTTTATGTTTGCTCATGATTATGGCAAAAAATTGGGGCACTTTGGTTGACAATTGATATGGATAGATAGTTTGCTTTATTTGAAGCAAGTAGTAAGGCAATAAGTGGGGATACCTAATCTTTTAATGGAAGGGTTCCTTTTTTTGGGTCAAGAGCTTATTGTGGAGATCGCCGGAAAAAATGTAGGGGCTATCCTATGTATGTCTGGAGAAGATGATGCCTCGGTCCATTCCCATGAGGGGAACAAAAGAGGTATTTGATTGAGCAGGTGGAAGGCAATGAACTAGCTAACCAAACAGCGTGTAAACATTCTAGTTCTTCTTCGGGCAGCCATCCCCCACCCTACCTGTACTCTATAACTACCTAGCTCATATTTGGAAACCCTTCTCCCATTTTGCCTGTGGAATAAAGCTCCTTCCTTTCGCTCTTCATTCCACTTCTGGGGCACTGCTGTAGCCGATTGACAGGGATATATAGTTTCTACTTTCCTTGATATGTGGTCTATTTTGTAGTTTTGGATTTGGGATGAATTATAATGCTATTTTCATACAGACCGTAGCACTGAATTCATTGGAAATGGTTGACAACAATTCAACGTCTGGTTCTTCTCCGGCTGAAAGCCAAAACTCTTATTCTGACGGGATTTTAACATCTGAGAGTGATGACATTTCAATTGATGGGCTATCGCGAAGGGTTCAAGAGTCGCTCTCTCTTGCAAAGAGTCACAAGTTTTGGGAAACCCAACCTGTTGGCCAGTTCAAGGACCTTGGTGATCCAAGTTTACCTGAAGGGCCAATTGAACCCCCAACACCCTTAGCTGAAGTCAAACAAGAACCCTATAATCTTCCAAATCTATATGAGTGGATAACTTGTGACATGAACTCTGAAGATATGTGCTCTGAGGTTTATAACCTCCTGACCAACAATTATGTCGAGGATGATGAGAATATGTTCAGATTTAACTATTCAAAGGAGTTTCTTCGGTGGGCTCTTCACCCTCCGGGTTATTTTACAAGCTGGCACATTGGGGTGCGAGTCAAAAGCTCAAAGAAGTTAGTTGCTTTCATAACGGGCGTTCCAGCAAGGATTCGGACCCGCGATACTGTTGTTAACATGGCAGAGATCAATTTCTTGTGTGTTCATAAGAAGCTCAGGTCAAAACGACTTGCTCCTGTGATGATTAAAGAGGTGACTAGGAGGGTTCATTTGGAAAATATTTGGCAAGCAGCTTATACTGCTGGAGTGGTTCTTCCTACACCCATATCCACTTGCCAGTATTGGCATAGGTCTTTGAATCCGAAGAAGCTTATCGATGTTGGGTTTTCTAGGCTAGGTGCTAGAATGACGATGAGCCGAACGATTAAGCTGTATAAATTACCAGATTCCACTTCTACACCTGGGTTCAGGAAGATGGAGCCTCACGACATTCCTGCAGTTACGCGTTTGCTTAGGAATTACTTGAGTCAATTTCTTGTTGCACCCGATTTTGATGAAAATGACGTTGAGCACTGGCTTCTTCCTAGGGAAGATGTTGTGGAAAGTTTTGTGGTCGAGAGCCCCGAGACACACGAAATGACCGACTTCTGCAGTTTTTACACTCTTCCGTCATCTATCTTAGGAAACCAGAATTACTCAACTTTGAAAGCTGCTTATTCTTACTATAATGTGTCTACGAAGACTCCGTTGCTTCAGCTCATGAACGATGCTCTCATCGTAGCGAAACAGAAGGATTTCGACGTCTTCAATGCCTTGGATGCTATGCAAAATGAAGGTTTCTTGAGGGAACTCAAGTTTGGACCAGGTGACGGGAAACTCTACTATTACCTCTACAACTATAGGCTTAACCATGTAATGAGACCATCAGAACTTGGGCTTGTGCTTTTGTAGTTGAGCTGATGCAGTATTTGTTGAAGTACGCTGATTGTTTCTGTTTCGAAGTTTGCAACAATTGGCATGTAATTCTTGGCCGCTCGGGTGCCAACTTAGTTGGGATTCAGGTTTCGGCCGTTGTGATGCTTTTTTGCTTGTTTTCCCTTTAATCTTTGTAATTCACTTCTCAAAGCTTAATAAAATTTCTTGTTGCCGATCATAGACTTTGTAATTTGTTTTAAGTTTGGGCAGGTTTTGTTATTTCATGTGTATTAGAATAGCAGTAAGGTTGCTATTCTATTGAACAATTTGCTTTCCAGCTTCATTATCAGTTATTTTATGCTGCTTTGTTATCTCTATTTTGTTACTACTTACTGGGGACATAATACCATTGCTTGGGACATGATTGAGCACCTAGACAGATGTAGCAAGGAAAACTCTCAAGTCTGTTACCAAATGTGTATTTTCATTTTCCACGACAGGGTTTTTACTGTGGTTAATGGGCGTTTGAAAGTCCATTATTTTTTGAATTCTAAATCGGCGATTGTAAATTATATATTTTTTAGATTATGATGAGAATCTGTATAGTGTTTGGATGATAATACAAGTAAATTGGTAGTGTATAGACTTGTATGGAGAATTTAAAAAGTTTCTTCGGAAGTGATTTTAAAATTATGCATTTTTAAGTTCATTTCTCAGAAATGCATTCTGTAGTTTGCCCCCAAACACTGAAAATACGTAAAGGAAGTGAAAGTAGCGAGCTGATTTCATCACATCTCACCCTCGAGGGGAATGCCTAACTAGCTCCCGAGCTCTTGTAATCCTCCAGTCAGCTCCTGAGCTCTTGTTCTCCTCCTGTCCCTTCATACTGTGTTTCGAAAGTATCTTCAATTCACACGCGAAGAAAATGAATACATTGATGCATTTTTCACTAGTTGGATAAAAAGAACAAGAGATGGAAATTATCCCCTTATCCAGCTATCGAAAGGTCAGCAGGGCATTTTTCTAGATCCAATGAAACCTTTTACTCGTCAGTTAACTCCTATTCTCTCTCTTCATCTTGCTACAAAAGCAATGCTTTTCATGGCTTTTGATAGGTAGATATGTTTTACTGAACCATCCATTAATGCTAACGAGAGTTCCAGAGATAGAGCAAAAAGGTTAGCTGGTTTTAAAAATATTTTCGAATTCTAGATTTAGATTGCAAGCTACAAATCGCTGTAGTGTGATGAGAATCTATTAACACATTTGAAACATAATGCATATAATAGATTTTGTAGAAGGATAGCATATAATTTTGTATAGAAATTTAAAAAGTTCATCCAGTGGTGATTTTAAAATTATGCATTTTTCAATTCATTTTTCAGAAATACATTTTGCAATTTGCTTCAAAGTAGTCAAAATGCAAAATTGCATAATGGAAAATGTAAGAATAGGGTGACCAAACATGCCCCAATGTCAATGCTTCACGTACAGCTCTTGACCTTGGTAGGAGGCAGTTGCCGAGGAGGAAGAAGAGAATCAAGAACTCGTCAAAGCACGAGCTCTACTTTCATGTCCTTGGCCAAATTCACTCTGTGCGATTCATTCCAATCCTCATAAATGGTGCCCTTGCGTGTTTTGGTTATAGGTCATGACAGAGAGAGCACCAGAGGAAGTAAAAACGGTGGCTATGCCTCGATTTTGATCCGGCTTTGCTGCGTTTTAGTGCGCGGCTGCTGTGAAGCAGGTTCCCGTCGTGGGAAAGTCATTTGCCTACCTTGCTTGGCGGAAATGGTTTATGGCTGGTTTGGAATGCTTCCAGTTCTAATATGGTTTCTTGAATCTGGTTAGCAAATTGTTGCCAGTTTGACTAAAAGTGGCAACAGGTGACGCAAGCAAAACCATGAACAATACCAGTACGCAGATTATGGACACTACCTGGTGTTGCAACGCCAAAGATTTCAAATGGCTAGGGCCGAAATTGTTTTCTGGGTTCCGGAAAGGAGTCTGGTGAGAAACTTGTGGATTCCATTGGGAAAACTTCAGCAATAACATTTTTGTTCGAACTTCAGCATTTTAAGGTAACATCACACACACTATATCGAAGGTGTTAAACCTGCTATCCAATTTCACTCACAAGTTCAGCTTGCGAATATCAGCAATCCAAATACGTAGATAAACAAAGCAGGACCGCAAAGTTCACTGGCAATCAAGAACTGCCCCAAGGCCCAAAACGACTAGAAATTACACCAATCTTAACTCTAGTACTCCAGTACTCAGTTTATAGATCGCTGAAAGGAATGTATACGTATTCCTTCCAGCAGTTCAAAAAAGTATGCAGTTCAAAAATCAGAGAACTATATCACCACCTCACAGATAACGAAGACAACCAAATTTTGCCAGCAAACGAAACATTCTCATGTTAAATTAATCACCGAAATCATCAGCAGATCGATACCTTATAAATAACCATACACAATTCTGTTCACACAATTGCATGCACACAAAACATGTTTCCAAGTAATTAGCAGAACTGCACCGATCTACAATAGGAGCTGATGGATGACTAGGCTTCCCCTCAATTCACAGACTGTGATCTGGGACACTATGGGAATTTGCGTGCCTCTGGTAGGAAAGAGATCACCTGAGTATAGCACAAGATCGCCTTTTCTTGCTCCCATGGGGTCGACCTCTGAGCAAGGTAAACCCAATGGGAACCAAAAAGTGGGGGGGTACCAAATCGAGCAAAAGACAATAAAAAAAGCGAAGGTTTACCCAGCTGAAGAAAGGAGCCTTGGAAGCTTACATTGTTATCATGAAAAGGGTAGAGGGGCAATGTATCTTAGTAATAATAAGAAAGGGAGTGAGATAGCCGAGCTGCGTCTTGCACTTCCTGCCGACTCATCCCGCCATGGCTAATGTAGAAACTAAAGAACTGTTCCACCTCCAATTTGTCCATCTCTGTTATAACTTGGAAGCACTTTTACAAAGTGTCCACCCAAGTTTGTCATAAGTGTTCATCCCGTCGCTCTCAGTTCTAGGTATCTCTTGAACTGAATTGGAATTGCACATACATCCTTCACTACAGAAAGCTCCGAACTTCTACACTTCCCTCGAAGTACGGAATTTCAGCTCCAACCATTGGGTTAACCTCATGACAATCCTATTTCCGCATTAACTTGCCTAGGACATTCAAAAGGGAATTTGACACTGAAAAAGCAAAACGAAGGAACTCTCCCCACCCTTTTCCCAAGAAATGGGTGGTTAGTGGCGGGTTTAAGAATTCTTCATTTTCTAATGGACCCTTCCTTGTAAGCAAAGCCCTATTTTCCTACAGTTGCTTCCCTTGCCTTGGAGCTTTCCAGGAATACCAACGAGAATTGCTTGGAAATTCGATGACAACGGGCATATCATCAAACTAAGCACACCCCACTAACCACTGACAGCAAAAAGTGGCGGCTTCTCCTCATCACTGAGACTGAGACTTATACCTCCAAATGTTTATTTGACAAGTTGTAATACTAGTATTGAACTCGAGCCATCCCAAGGAGGTGTTATGCTAAAATAAAAGGGCAAAAAAATTTCCCAGAACAAACCAACAAATCCACAGCAGACTAGCGCCATCACCTTCAGAATACACAACTTTTGTAATGCTACTCGAAGAGTGCATGAAATTGTCGGTTAGTGGCGAGTTTAAGAATTCTTCATTTTCTTATGAACCCTTCACTCTAAGCGAAGATCTATTTTCCTACAGTTGCTTCCCTTGCCTTGGAGCTTTCCAGGAATACCAACGAGAATTGCTTGGAAACTCGATGACAACAGGTGTATCATCAAACTAAGCACACCACTAACCACTGATAGCAAAATTACCCTCAAGGATGCAACTTACAGAACATATTAGAACCACAAAGTAGCAGCTACTCCTCATCAGAGAGACTCTGGCTTTAGCCTCCAAATGTTTACTTGACAAGTTGTAAGTATTGAACTTGAGCCATCCTAAGGAGGTGTTATGCTACCAACAAAAGAAAAAAAAAAATCCAGGAAAAACCAAAAAATCTACAGCAGACTAGCACTATCACCTTCAGAATACATAATTTTTCTAATGCTACTCAAAGAGTGCTTGAAATTGTCGGAAGGGAAGCGAATGGGGGCTTGCAATGCGCCCCGGTCAGACGTGGAACCGTTAAAGTTGGTCCATCAATCGAAGAGAAGAGGACTCAAAACTTGCCCCCCGAGGTCTTTGAGGTCGAATCCCACAAGGGCCAACATGCTAGGGCCACTGGAGGTTTGCCGGGTAGCTAAATTCAGGGAACGTGGACTAGTCCACATTTCAAGTTAAAGTTAATTCCAAAGCTGACTGGATACCAAAAAAAAAAAGAATACACAACTTTTCTAATGCTACCAAAAAGCGGCACACAACAAGAATAGAACTCGAAATTAACACAATAAGCCATCATGTCAAGATGCAAATTTCGTTGCTGAATTCAACACGAATCCATTTGAAACACACAAGTTCCTGTGAAAGACCATTCAAATTATTCACCACCATTTTGTCACCGACATGGTATGGTACGTGTTGAAATGAATAGATATGCAGTTGGAGCATGAATCCATGCCCTAAAGTACTAACCCATCAACACAGATCAAAATTTTGGGACAATAAAGTTTTAATAGAACTACAAACCCTTTCAGATCGGCACGTATCTCTTCAACATCTGTTTCCCCGTCACCGCCAGCCCAACCACAGCCCCTCCAATCGCACCGGCCAACGCAGCCGACCTCGGCCCTGACGCCGCCTTATAAAGCGCTCCAGTCCCCAGCCCTGCCACCACGCTGTTCACCACGTCGTCCGTATCCCTAATCGCCACCATCCCGCTCTCCATCCCGGCAAACATCAGCCCGATCACCCCTGCACGGTTCCCAAACTTCCGTCCAGTTTGACCCGACCCGTTCAAGATCCTATTAATTCGGAGCTTCATCGTGTCGCCAGGCTCCGATGCCCTGACACCTTCTAAGAAGCCTTTCGCGGCGCCCGCGGTGGCTCCGCCGAGGTAACCGATTCCAGTGTAGTAAGTCAGGTTTTCTCCCCAAGAGCGGCGCTGGGCGATGGATTCTTCCTGGAAGAGGAACTCCGGTGAGGTTGGGAGCTTGTATAGGGTTTGGATAGGCACTTGGAGGTCTTGGTAGGGGTTGTAGAGTCGACGAGTTTGGCCGTCTTCGTCTTTTGGGTTGTACGCCATGGCCTCTAGGGTTAGGGTTTTGGTGTTGCGATCTTAGGCTTTGTTCCCAAATTGAGGGATCTAAACCGAAGATTCTTATTCCGAGAGAGAGAGAGAGAGAGTAGAGAGAGAAGCTGAGATTTTTGGGGAATTGTTTATGGCTACGTGTAGAGAGAATTGAGAGAGAGAGGCTCGTGTCCCAACGCCGACTTTGTGGGTGAACGGTTGAGTGAAGAAGGGGACAGGTGGCTGAACCGGTTTAATTACAAAGCTCTCTGTATAGAAGTTTTTTTCCAATCGGTAAAGAAATTTTATTAATCTTCCACGAATAAATATAAAAATTATAAAAATTAAAAGGAAGTAAGCGA
The DNA here is from genome assembly GCA_014822125.1 of Arbutus unedo. Taxonomy (NCBI): domain Eukaryota; kingdom Viridiplantae; phylum Streptophyta; class Magnoliopsida; order Ericales; family Ericaceae; genus Arbutus; species Arbutus unedo. Next base: position 38,705 of record JABCMJ010002542.1, read on the forward strand.
AACAGCATTACAAAGATTCGACATAAAAATTGAAAAAATATAAAAAATTTTACATCAAGATAAATGATTAATTCAAAAATTAAAATGAACTTAATAAAAATTGAAAAAATAACCATAAAGATAGTGACATTAATACTACTTAATTTATGCCAAAATAGGTCTAATATTCTTGATAAATTTTGGCTCAATGTGCTCGGAAATTAACTCGATTAATTTGGAGATTAACTTGAATGATGATTTATAATCCGTGTTCGACGTTCCAAATACTATTCAAAAAGTGAAAATACGGAGCATTTATTCTAGGTAACTAAGGCTCGATAAAGTTCTCAACCTCAGCGTTGTTATCGGCCGGATATATATTCCGTGTCTTTAGTCCCGTCTTCAGTACCTGACATGAAAAGTCGGGAGCAGAGAAATTACATCATGAGTGATGAGACTCAATAACCTATCCTGCCCTTAGGTCTCATTTACCTGTGTGGCAAGATACGACATATGATATGACAAGATATGCACAGTTTATACGGAAGTCGTAACATATAAGTGTGAGAGAAAAAGTAAAATAAGCATTAATAAATGTTAAGTCCAGCAGTGAAATCTTCAAGTGTTATCCGTCAAACTCAAAGTTCCAACCATTATTCAACTATCAAATCCCCTGATATTACGAGTCCTTGACTTTCAAATTGACTATTTTGATCGTGATAATTGGCACATCATAAACCATCAAGTATATCAGAGCTCGTTGTCACAACAATCGGGGCACCAACAACGTAAACAAATATCCATCAATAATCATGAAGTGTGTTAGAATCCATTGTAACCACGATTCTGGCGCCAACAACGTAAACACTATTTCACAATTCCCAATTGATCGTATAGATGTCAAAATAGTGATATATCGTACTAATCATACTTCAATATGTGACGATGTAATTGATAACAATAAATTACATAATTTGAAGGCATAA
>JABCMJ010002543.1:0-16770 GCA_014822125.1 Arbutus unedo
TTGAGGGAAGTCCTGTTTGAAATATTAAATCTTGACTTAGGCCAGCGCCTTAACGACGCACTTTTGCCGGCCGGTCACCTACTATTCGGCTAAGACGGTGGGAAACTTTTGGAACCTTCGATTCTTGACGGATGTCCAAATTTGGCTATTGCCTTTATCAGTGCTTTCCTAAATGGGACTTGCTATTCTTCCAAAAGGTTCCCATTGCCTTAGCCGAATGATAGACCGATAGGTCGGTACTCAACAAAGCCCATATTCTTCTCGGGATAAGCTCGTTCGCCTTCCATTGACCGAATCTCCATGATGCTGAAGTCAAATCTCTGTCATCACGCCGACCTGCCAAAGAAGGGCCCGTTCGGCAATATGTCAGCTCAAGTCCCACGCTGCCGACACGGCCCATGTTTCTCTGCCGAGTCTAATTCTCATTTAAGCAAAGATGGTTCTGCCCTATATTTCGGCCCTCCACAACTAGCATATTTTTTTAGCCTACAAATTTCTATTAAATTTTGGACTGCAAATTTAGACAAATGTTTGATTTAAAGTTAGAGTTGTATGTCACCTTTGTAAATTTAAAAATTGGTTCGATTTTAAGCAATATGTGACCTTACAATTAAGTAATGACAGAAAGAGACTTGAAATAATATCAAAATTTAGTGAGAGAACCAAAGATGGGATTGGTCTAAGCGTGGAATATCCCGATATTAATTCTGCACAAATCAAACAGAAAATTATATAGGATTCAAGATTATATTAACATCAGGATAAATAATTTGGTACTATTAATTTCAAAATTATTAATTCTTACTGTTTTAATTTCCAAATCAAATGAGACCTAATTGCATACATTTGGTGTATACCGTATGTCCATAACTAATATTACTAGAAGAATTAATAGGTTTTTTCTTGAAGATTTTGGGGTAGTGGTCACCTCACTAGCTAGCCCTTGTTGCCTCCAAGATCAAAATCCATCTAGCCCTGTAGACTCTAGTTAGGTTATCCAACGTTTGAAAGAGGTGATCGAATTAAGGTGCGCAAGGAACATAACATGTTAATGAATCTTGTGCACTAGTCTTACCTAACCATTTATTAAGTGTTGATTAAACAATCTCCTATACCCCCTAGGATTGGTTTACATCGCACTCTTAGATTTGGCTCGGTTTTTTAATTTCCAGAGAAAATGTTTGCATGTACGTGCTTATATTTTCATTACCTATAGCTAGACCATCCGGATCAAATTATATGCAGTCTAACTAATTTTTGGAAGAACAATTTTACTATTCACCAGCAGGATTCCAATAAAAATGAAGGCAAAGTCACACAAAATTGATATCGTCTACGAGGTTTTTGAGCCTGGTACTTAAGGAGAAAGGAAAAATATCCTAAATTTCTGACATTCATCATCATCAGGTTAATCTCTCAGAGTTGAAAACCATAGTTAACAAAAATAATTTTCCATGCTCAATGGAACACCGAATGATTTTCAGTTTTTAAGGATAAAAAACAACTTTCCGTCCGTCACAGCTGCTACAGTAGCATGCCAAAATTATCTATAACAAAAGTTATTTTTAGATAATAAAATACGGATAGAGATAGAGAATTAACTGATCTCGATATAATTGACATTCTACAGCTCATAATTAAAAAACAGCTAGCCTAACATGCATGAATTACTATATATATATATATGTTTTTCCCTTTTTTTTTTTTGGCATTTCTTTTCATAATTAATTTGGCTTTTTCTCCACAACTTCGTATGATATGACAGACGGTCGATGTGACATTAACATAAGACATATATATATATATATATATATATATATATATATTATGTATTTATTGATGTTCTATTACATATATATGCACTGTGTGTTTTGTCCCAACCTCTACTATCAATAAATTGATAAAAAATACTCTTGTATAAAAAAAAGAGGAAAACAGCCACCTCCGTGCACATGACCGAGAAACTCCAGTCGTCAAAATTATCCAAGCCACCATTGCCAGTCAAAATGATTCAGTGTAGCTGTCCATAAGAATGACCCTCGCATACAATAATGACCAGAATACCCACGTCTTTCAAGTAGAAAAAATACCTCTACCTAAAAATGACTAACATACGCCATATTTGAAAATGACAAAAATACCCCGATGCATAAAATAGGACCACATTACCCTTGTCGACCAAAAATGATATATCAACATACTTCATTTATAGAATGACAAAAGTCGTATATGCTCCATAAATGAAAATAACCAAAATATTCATGCTTTATTGAAATAATCATAATAACTCCATCGGTAAATCATGAATGAACAAATTTGTCCCTGCGTATATAAATGAATAGAGTAGCCAACTTTGCATGATTCACCTCTGTTAAGTTCAATTCGTTTACAGTTATTTTAGTAGACATATATAGGAATAATTCTGGTCATGGGAGTATTTCGGTACTTCATAAACGTGTATTGCTATCATTTTTAGGTACATGAGTATTCTTGTCACTTTTATGTACCCAGAGTATATGTATGGTTATTCTTACAATCAGGGTCAGTTTGGTTATTTTTTAAGACATGAATAGGGTATTTTGATAAATTTTATATACTTGATATTTGGGTAATAAATGTTACAAATTGGATATATATATATATATATATATATATATATATATATATAATGTAATAGAAACCGTTTTCAGAGAAATATTTTGGTGTCACAATCAAACTGTTGGAATAAAATAGAGAAATATTACCTTTACTTTCACAATCAGAAATTACCGATAAGAGGTGATAGAGATTGAGACGCGAACTAGGTCTCTCTCTTGAGATAATACGCGCCGTCTACGAAAAATCTCCGGTGTAATACACTGCAAATTGCACGCTGTTCCCAGAATACAACAAGTTCATCCACCAAGTTGAAAACCTTTACAGAAATCTACACTACTTGAAAGGTGAGAAACTCTCAAAACAATACTTTGATATAGCATAAGAGAAAACACCTCTAAATTAAAATCCTTATTTTCTATTTCACATTTTTCTAATTCTTTATCAAGTTTAGGAATTAAACCAATATAGCTCATATTTTTCATCTATTTATTATTTATGTGATACAATCTACCTTGTCAAAGGTCAACACAAAAAATAATATAAACAGAACTTGAATTTTCATTCATCTTAACATTAAGTTTAAACATACCGTCACAAGCAAAAACCTTTCCAAAAAACATGCCCTCTTTTAGATAGTACATATTGATTAGCATCAAAAACTTGTTTGAAACCAGCCTTATTCAAGAAGAAACAAGAAACCAAATTCTTTCGAATATTTAGAACATGTAAAACATCTTTTAGAATCACTGCTTTTTCAAAAGAAAAATTCAAAAGAACCTCTCCATTACCCACCATTCCACTAGTGTGAGAATCACCAAATATATTTTTCTTTCTATCTTCCAAAATAGAACAGGTCTTGAACCTAGTTCTATTAAAGCATACATGCCTTGTAGCTCCTGAATCAATCCACCACCCTTCCGAGCCTTCGAGAATATTAATCTCGGTAAGCATAGCCACAAGTGGCTCCTCACTTACATTAGTTTGAGCTATAGGACCATACTTGTGGAATTTGCATATTCTCGCGGAATTTGTATATTCTCGCATAATGTCCAAGCTTACCACATACAAAACATGCATAATTAATATTGTTGTTGTAGTTTTCATTCGGGACTTGCTTAGAACGGGGTCTTTGGTTCTTTTTGTGTTTCGAAAAATTCTTGAATTTTGATTGGCTCCCACCTATATTTCATGTTATTTTTTTAGGCCTAAAATGGACAGTTTGCTTGGAATGAACATATGGCTTATTATCATTAGTGAAAACTAAATTTACCTTTGACCCATTACCTCCCATTGATTCAACTTTCCTATCCTGTGCCATTGCCTATACCAGTTCATGTATTTGCAATGTTTTTTTGAGCGGCTTTTAATCTATGTGAGATCTATTGAACTCATTTATCTCAATTTTATTTATCATTTTTCTTTTCAGGTGTTTGACGAATACTAAAGTACTCTCATCATTTGTGAAGATGTACATTTTGAAGCCCACTTATTTGTGGATTAATGAACATGTATATATGGTGTTGGATGACCATTTTGGAGGTCATTTTTTTATCCATATTATTGAAGACAATATAATGTGAGTATGCTTGTGGGATTGGAGACTAATGAATTAGTAGTAAGTGATTTGTGGATGTTGATTTTATGAATGGAGAATGGTTTACAAATTATAATCCGTGGTTATGTTTTGGAATTATTGTCATTATTTTTTGATGTTTAATGAATTATGTATGTTTGTGAGACTAATGAATCAGTATAAGTGAATTATGTTAGCTGTCAAAAATTTAGTAAAGAAAAATCTCATTTGGTGACCAAAAGTTTTGGTCATTAAAAGATACAAAATTAGTGATCACTTTTTGGTCACTGAAAAATAGTCTTTAGTGACCCAAATTGTTTCGTGATTAACTTAATCGGTCACTATAGAATATCAATAGAGACTACTTTTTGGTCACTAAAAAAATTACTTGGCGACTATAGGATACCAACCATGACTATTATTTGGTCACTGAAAAATTGTCTTTAGTGACCAAACTTTTTTTGTGATTAACTTCATTAGTCACTATAAGATACCAACTGCGACTAATTTTTAGTCACTAAAAAAACTTTAAGTGACCACAAACTATAAGTTACGAACCAATTTGGTTGCCGAAAAGAACATTTAATGACACATTTTAGTCACTAAATGATATGTTTTTGTGACGAAATATGTTTTGGTCACAAATACATTTCTATGACCAGGGTTAGGTGACCAAAATATTTTGGTCACGGTTGACTTTTGGTGACTACATATGGTATTTTAGTGACCAATTTCTTCATCACAAAAAGTATTTTTTCCTGTAGTGCCTCCTCTTCCACTCTCAAGCGGGTGATCAAGGCCTCAATAGTAAGCTCCTTGTGCTTGTGTCTCAAAGTTTTTGTATACTACTTCCAGAAGTCTAACAACTTGTTTGTAATGGCTGAAACTTGCATTTGCTCATCAACTTGTATACCTTCGAAACAGGCTTCATGTGCAGTCACATGTAGATCATAGGCTTGATCTACAACTGATTTGCTTTCAACCATCTGAAACCTAAAAAATCGGCTGAATGCATATTTTTTGGATTCTGCTTCTTCGGTATCATACTTTTGAAGTAGAGCCCTCCAAATCTTTTTTTTCAAAAGATTAAGTTTGATCATAGTAATCAAATAACTCGTTAGAAAGACAATTAAGTAGATAATTTCTACAATAAATATGGTGTTTCTCCCACTTTTGTATATCAATATTATGACGATAAAGATCTTTTTCATTCATGCCTTCGGTCTTCTTTTTTTTTGGATTTTTCTCAGTCAAGATATACTCCACGTTTAAAAATGTAAGGTAAAAAAGAGTTTTTTGTCTCCACCTCTTAAAGTAAGCACCATGGAAACGAAATAACTTGTTAAGGTCACCCGTTCTGGTGGTGTTCGTCACCAAGCTACCATTGACAACCGGTGAATTTTCATTCTCCATTCCGTATTGTCTCAAATTGTTGGAATAAAATGGAGAAATATTACCTTCACGAGCAAAAAATACCGATAAGAAGTGGCAGATATTGAGGCGTGGACTAGGTCGCTCTCTTGAGACGATACGTGCCGTCTACGGAAAATCTATTGCAAGTTGCACATTGTCCCCAGAATACAACAAGTTCAACCACTAAGTTAAATAAGTTTAGACTATTTGAAAGGTGAAAAATTCTCAAAATAATACTTTCTTAACCCAAAAATCTCTATATGTGTAGCATAAGAGAAAACACCTCTAAAAATCCTTATTTTCCATTTCACACGCCACCTGACTTGCAAGGATATATATATAGACACACACACACATTCAAGATAGCTTGTCCAAGTAATGATGGCTAGTAAGTTTGATTTTGGATTTAAAGAATATCACTCCAAAATCTGTAAAACGTAAAAGCTATATAAAGGACTTTACTATTTAGGAACAATACTCATATTCTTATGAGTAAACGATAAAATATCACATTAAGGCTATAAAGAAGCTTTTACTGCATAACAGTCATATTCTTATGACTTTCAAAACAAAAATGGTAAATATCACATTAAGGTCATTTGTTTAGTTCACAAAATCAAAATGGTATGATAATCAAATAAATATAAAAAATCAAAGGTCATTTAAATTAATGATTTTTTTATAAAAATATTCTAACACAACATCAAAAAGAAAATCATTCCTAAAAAAGGAGAATTCTTAGAAAAGAAAATCATTCCTAAAATATTAATTCATCTAATAATATTATCAACTAATATAATCATGTAACTGCTCCCTTTATCCTAAATTAATTGGTATTATACTCACTATCTTTTCTATCTTTTTATCTTGATTTTTGTCAAGTTTATGTTAAAATTTTTGGATTAATCATTGATGTTGACAAAAAAATCTAACAATTATAAGATGTGAGTAAAATATTTAAAAATTCATTGAATATGAAAAAAATTGAAAAAACTTATTATCAGATAAAGTTATCAGATGTAGTTTTGTTCTAATAGGTAAATTTATCTGTTAGAACAAAATTTTATATGTTAGAACAAAAACACGGATAAAGTTATCTGATAATGTTATCAAATAATATTAATCCATCTAATGACATTATCTAATAATAATGTTATCTGATAATGTTATTAGATGGATCAATGTTATTTGATAATCCATCTGCTAACATTATTAGATAAAAATTGTCTACACAAAATAATAACATCAAAATAAAATTTAATGCAAAATAATAACATTACAGATAACTTTATCTAATAATAAATCAAATAGATAAAGTTATCTGTTTGAACAAAAATACAGATAACGTTATCACTTGTATTTTTATTCTAACAGATAACTTTATCTGTGAGAATAAAAACAAAGATAAAATGATCTGTTAGAACAAAAATACAAATAATGTTATCTGCTAAAGACATGAATAACAAAAACACAAATAATGTTTCAAACCAAACATAACAGATAACGAAAAAAGACTTTATTAAATACAAAAAATAAGTTCAAACAAATCATATTTTAACTTATTTCTTATATTTTTTTAAAATTGCTTATCGAGATGAACTAAGAATTAACAAAAAATAGATGCAAAACAAAAATTACAAAAATATTGGTCTACCAAAAAATCGTGAGGGCACAAACCTTATTTTCACTTATTTTTCATATTTTTTAATTTTCTTTTAATTTTTGAACATTATTTTTATTTTTTAAAAATTTCCTATCGAGACAAACTGATAATTAATAAAAAGTAGATGCAAAATAAAAACTTACAAAAATATTGGTGTAGCAAAAGATCGTGACAACACAAAATTTGTTTTGACTTATATTTTTTTATATTTTCTGTTTTTTTTATTTTTGAACATAATTCTTTTTGACATTTCTTATTGAAACAAATCAATAATAAATACAAAATTGATGCAAAATAAAAATTTACAAAAACAATTAGTGTAACAAAAGGTCGTAAGGACACTAACCATATTTTGACTTATTTTTCATATTTTTTTAATTTTTGAACATAATTTTTAGTTTTTTTGAAGTTTCTTATCGAGACGAATTAATAATAAATAACAAATTGATGAGAAAAAAGTTACAAAAAAATTAGTGTACAAAAATGTCGTGAGGGCACAAACTATGTTTTCACATTTTTTTTTGATTTTTTAACATAATTTTTAATTTGTTTAAATTTCTATTGTGATGAACCAATAATCAATAAATAATTAATGCCAAATTAAAATTTACAAAAAAAATATTAGTGTACCAAAAGATTGTGAGGGCACAAATCATATTTGAACATATTTTTCATATTTTTTGTACATGATTTTTTATTTTTTTGGAATTTTTAATCGGGAATAATTAATAATAAATAAAAAAATTGATGTAAAATAAAAATTTATAAAAAGTTAGTGTACCAAGATGTCGTGAGAGTTTTAATTTTTGTTAAAATTTAGTAAGTTTGTAATAAGAGTAATTTTGTCAACTAAATGATCGAAACTATTAATACTTTTAAAAGAATAGATTTTAATTATTATTACTTTTAAAAGTTTAAAAACAGTGAACCTTAACTCAAAATTTAAATTAGCTCAAACTTAATGAGCTAAATAACCTTAGATTTGTCCCTTTTACTGATTTTCTGTTAAAAAAATGGTAAGCGATATGATTAGGACACAACACTGGCTTTAGAAATTCATTTGAACAATTAAATTCTACAAAAAAATTTAAAAGCAAATGAGAATAAAGTACCGCTGAATTTATGAGGAAAATTATGAAGACAAAAGGAGAATATGGCGAAATTGGCAATGGTTTTGTTTATAAAATGAAGGTATATATTTGTTTTTGGACATAAATTTGATAGTGAAAACAACGAAATGATCCCAAGTGGTTTAAAGGATGTTGGAGCAGTAGTAGAAAATTAGGAGTGTACAAGAAAATCTGAAAAACCAAAAAATCGGACCGAACCAATCTAATCGTTCATTTTGATTTTGGTTCTATGGTCTAGTGGTCAGGTTCTGGTTCTAAAAAAGTAAAAATCGTAAATATTGGTTCTGTAATTGGTTTTTTTATCAATCTGCGATTCGAACCGAACTGGAACCGTTTATAATGAGTATATAAATTTATATATATACCTATATATATACACATATGTATATATCAGTAATTGAGGAAATAAAATAATTTGACTATACAACTTTTCTTAAGTAATTAAGAAAATAAAATATTATTCTACTTCCCAAAAATATTTTTACTTTCCAAACAAAAACTTTCCATTTTTTGTTTTTTTCCAAGAATATTACACACTCTTCAAGTTTTGGAGACTCCAATATGCAACAAGGTTATTAACTATAATCCTATTAAATAGGTTGTATTCTTATTTGTTAGTCTCTCATGTCTCTTTCTCTCTCTTTCCTAGTTCATTCCATCAAGGCATTAAATTATCTCGATGGTGATCAGACAATATTGAGGGTTGTTTGATCTTTTTTCATAGTGAGCATGATGATAGACTAGTAGTTTGGATATTCAAATATTAATAAAATTTTGGGTTATTTTGTGATATTCTACTGGTGTGAAATTTTTTGCTATTTTATGGATGGAACCGGAAATCGCAACGGTCAGATCTGAAATTGAGGATTGGTTTTGGTTAGGTTTCACCTTGATAATGGTTAAGTTTTGGTTCACATTTTTCTTAGACCATTAGGAATGATCTGATTATTGGATTCCTACAAAACCGCACCAATTCGGACTATGTACACCCCTATAAAAAATAGTGTCTGAATTGCACCCAATAATGTTGCTTTGATTTTAATAGGTTGGTACAATAGGGGGAAAAATAATGTGCTCAGAAGGCAATTATATTTACTCTCAGTACAACGTATTATTATTTGTTTGTGGTCCACCCCATCCATCATTTACTAAACATAAACACAGTTTTCTCAATTATGTTAAAATCTACAGCTATACAAAGGGAATAGCCCATCCTACATCTACTACTCATCTGCTACTCAAAAATAGTACCACCCATTGTACAACCATATATGTGAATTCTGAATCATATATAACTCCTCTGATGTCAATTTATTCATTGTTTTTTAAAAAAAAAAAAAACTATTTTAGGCCAAACCTCTCTATAAAAAGTCTAAATAAAATAAAAAATCTAAAGAAATTAATAACCATGCAGTAAATTGACGAGAAGAAAGTATAAGAAATCATAAGCAGATTAAGTGGCTTTTCGACCAAATTAATAAATTAGGAAGATTTACCGGCCACTTCTTTCTTCTAAGTTTGTGGACATAAAGAGACTATGACTGACATAATTTATAACCCAAAATGTCCTTTCATAAATTTGTGTACCAAAGTTACCCTTAAACATTAGTTTCCTAATTATTTTTTTGGGTAGATTGGGTTTTTTTTCTCAATACTTCTTTGTTAGGCCTCGTTTGATTCGGGGGATTAGACTAAGGACACCTAATCTCATATTTTCCTTCGTTTGGTTCTCCTTTTGTGATTTGAGATTAATAATACCAGACTAGAGGAGATGATCAGACTATTAATCTGAATTAAAAAATTAATTAATTAATTATGAAATTACCACTGATTAATCTTGTTGTCCTTTTTGGAATCTCACTTTGACTTGCAACTCCTTTATGAACAATAGAAATAGAAAAACTATTTCCTAACTAAAAAAAAAAAAGAAAAAAGAAAAAATATTATGTAACAAATTAAAATGAACTCATTATTTTAAGACAGCCATTTATTTTTTTCATGTTACATCATTTTACTCTATTTTTCCATTGAAGTGATTAACCCTAATAAGTTGTTAGAGTAGTAGAGCAGACGAACTGTAAATTTAGACATTCTGCGGTCGAAACTTGACAACTTAATACTTTGAGCCACTGGAGAATTTTTCTGGTCATCTCCACCTAGGATCCCGAGGACTAGTCAGTAATATATGCGAGGACTCCTTCAAGCCAACCAGATACTTCAATTATGAAAAAAATATGATTGATTCAATATAATTTGTCCTATATTGAATCATTAATATAAAATGTTTCATAAATTGATTTAAAGCATGACTTTTTTGTGATTGTGTTCATACATATGCAATTTCGTAACATCTGCTAGGTTTTCATTTGTCATGTGATAATTATTAAATTATTGTTTGATTATTTTTTTATCCTTATTTAATGTTTTTACAAATTTTTGCCATGTGTCAATTTTTTTATTGTTGTTGGTTCGTCTCGACAAGAAATTTCAAAAAAGTATAAAATTATGTTTAAAAACTAAGAAAAGTTCCGAAACGACAAAAAAAGAGTCCAAAATAGCGTACTTGTAGAGTTATTTTCTATAATTTTATACTTCATAGATACTTTCGTTGAGACGAACCAATAAATCATAAAAAAATAACGTAAAAATAACAAATATGATTTTTTTGAATAAAAAAAAAAAATTAATTTAGAAAAGTCTATTCAAATAGTTGAGTACTAGTTTACATATGAAAGCAATAAGAGTGAATTTTAAGTTGTATGTTTCTTTTGTAACAATCCGGATTTTTTAAATTATTATTAATATTAATTTTTATTGAATTTATTTGTTTTATTGATATTTTTTAAATAGTCAATTTTAAACTACTAATTTTTTTATATTTAATTGATCTTATTACCTTCGTTATTTCAGGTTGTCCAGATTCATTAAATTTTCGAAGAGGAAAGGTTACTCAATCATTTTGGTAGGAATCCATCAAAATATATATTTACCGATTTAAATAAGGATAAATTAAATTGGGGTCCTTTCTACCCCTTCAGATTAAAGTTCCATCCTATCCACTTTTCAAACTTATGTTTTCATCCTATAATTGTATGGATAAAAGACTTTGCCATTATTTTTGAGAAGTAGTTTACCGTTCTCATTCTTAGCTTAAAAATATGGGATCACCATTATCTTTTGGAATATGGTGATCACCATAATCCCGGCAGCTGGGATTATTTTCGGATACCCGGATCATTTAGATTTGACTGCCATATTTAGCATTTCGTGTTATTGAGTCGAATTGAAGTTTTTCGGCCGGGAGTATTCAATCATCAGACCAGACGGTACCTGTTCTCTGCAATAACTGAAGCATCGAACAAAACCCCAACATTTGGTAAGTTCTGATGAATAGTTTCGTTTTTATCAATGGTACGGTGGTTGAGTTTGAAATCCGGAATTTATTGCAATGCTTGTGTTATAGTGGGTATTAGTTTCGGATTGGCTGGGGTTCACCAGAGCCAGAGGGTAGGAGGGAGATTTGTTGGTAAAATGTATGTAATTTTGTTGGAAAATTGTTCAGATTTGATGGTGAGGAACCATTTGCGTGGGAAATGTACCATGACTTACATGCGATGTTGAATAACTGTAAATTTACCATGATGTTTACTATTTTGTCCACAACCTGCAGATTGATTCATTTTACGTGAGGAACCATTGAGTGGAAAATATACCATGACTTGCATGCGATTTTGAATAACTGTAAATTTACCATGATGTTTAATATTTTGACCACAACCTGCAGATTGATTCATTTTACCATAACGTCGATATTGATTGTTTGTCACGTAAGTTACCACACAAATTGACATGTTTACCAGATGTAGTGCGGGGCCTCGAAATTTACCATGACATAAGCAAATATAGCATGGATGATAGGTGTTGCCATCTAGCGCGCAAAATTACCATGAAATATAAAAAATTTACCATATATTGTGTGTTACATCCGATTTCACCATGGTATAGGCAAATCTATCATAGACGGCTGGACTTGATGTTGATCGGCAAATTTACACATGAACGTAAAGTTACCATGATAGTAGAAAGCGTCCATCTGACTTGTAGGGGTTGTACATATCCATACAATGTACCATATTATCTGATTTGGCAATGATAGTAATAAGTGTACCATGTCTTATAGATGGTGCTGTTTATGTCCATAAAATTTACCATATGCTCTAATTGGTTTGGCAATTATATATTGTATGTGTTACGTTGCTGCTTCACAATTGAATTTGTTAATACCAATTTTCACTATTTATTTTTTTCAGGATTGTTGAAATGGATGGCGGTTTGATAATGATTTGTAGGCATAATGGAAGGATTGCTGCAATTCGGATAAATCGCAGCTGAAACTTTGTGTAGGTGGTGAACAAGGTATGTGACAGATGGAATCATTTGGGTCCTGAATCTGTGATTTTGAGTTACTTGTTGGTTGACAACGAAAATCTATGGGACAACGGTGACGACTTGGGTACAATGTTCGGGCTTGCAGAGAGTGCCGACTACAGTTGAGATTGTCAATATCGGCTATGGGGAGGGCAATAATGAAAATTCTGATGGTATGAGAGGCCATATGGATTATACCGTGGTCCAGTCAACTGATGGCGAGGGGTCGGATGGTATTGTAGATGATATTCTAGTATTTTGTAGCCACAAACGAAATAGTTTGTTGTCAGCCCAATAGTTCGATGGAATTACAGGTGTTGGCCAGGGGTTTCACAACTCTAGACTGTATTGAAGAAGTATGCGATCGAGAGGGGGTTCGAGTATGTTTTAATCAAGAATGACAAAACTAGATTGACAGCTCATTGCAAGTTCAGGGCGGAAAAGGGATGTCTGTGGGAGTTGCATGCTAGGGTTTGTCCAGCGAACGATTACTTTTGCATTAGAAAATTTGTGGATACTCACAGTTGTGGGGTTGCAGTTAGGACTCCTAAAAACACACGGGTGACGTCAAAATTAATCGCTAGTTTGGTGACGAATGAAGTGCGTGTAACACCTATGAAGCGGTCGGTTGATATTGTCAAAGAAATTAAAACTAGTTATGGTTTGAATGTATCGTACCACCAAGCCTGAGAAGGTGTGGAGAAGGTTAGGAGCGATGTCTTTGGTGACTATGTAGACTCCTTTACTAGTCTAAAGTAGTATGTTAGTGCTGCTAGGAGAACCAATCCTGGGAGTCCCATTGAGCTGGATTTTGATGTAGAAACGAAGCGCTTTAAGAGGTTATTTGTTGTTTTTGCCGCATGTATTCGGGGTTTCAATTATTCTCGGCCAATTATATTTATTGATGGCACCTTTTTTAATGGTAGGCATAAAGGTACATTGCTTGGTGCCACTGGGAAAAATGGGAACCTAGGTAAACTTCATTCTATTTATCAATATAAACTTGTAGTAATACATTGTCAATTACATTTTCTTTTTTTATTTATTTTGTGTTGTAGTTGCTGTATGATGTTTTTTTTGGTAGGCATATTTCCAATTTGCTTTGTTGTTGTTGACTCCGAAAACCAAGACAACCGGTTGTGGTTCTTGCAGGACTTGCATAAGATTGTTGTTCCTGGTAGGGATATAACGTTTATTTCGGATCGCAATATCAGATTACTTGATGCAATGAAGAAAGTTTTCCCAAATGTTAGTCATGGCTTTTGCCTATTTCATCTCAAGACAAATTTGAGATACCATCTACGTGGGTCACACAAGTCTTTTAAGGAGAAGATGTTGGATTTACTCGTGAAGTGTGCTTATGCTCCTACAAGAGATTTATTCCATCGTCACATAGACAGAATGATATGTGATGGCGGCGAGAGGGTGACAAATTTTTTCAAACAACTATCGAAAGAAAATTAGAGCAATGCGTACTTTCGCGGCGAGAGATACGGCAAGATGTATTCGAATGTCGCCGAGTCTTTCAATTCATGGATTCAAAAGGAACGCTATCTCCCCATCACGAATTTAGTGGATGCGATAAGGGTTAAGATTATGGCTCAAATATCTAGTAGGAGGGAAATCGCAAGCAAGTGGATTGGTCTTGTATGTCCCGAAATGGACAAGAGATTGACTGATGCGTTTAATGATGGCAGGACATGGGTGGTTGTTGAGGCCGGAGATGGTGTTTATGAGGTCCAATCATTCCCCAACGCCACTGTTGACATTGGTAGGTGTACGTGTTCATGCCATACATGGTAAATGGAGCGTTTCCCATGTGTTCATGCAGTCGCTGTAATATGTTAGGCGGGTAAAGATTTGAATTCATTTGTTGATCCACATTACCATGTGGAAGCGTTCCATGGCTCTTACCAATTCTCTATTTACCTAATACCAACTATATGAATGCAGGAACAACAAATAGAAGAGGATATCATGCTTCCTCCACGAAGCAAGAAGCCTCCAGGGAGGCCTAGAACTCAACGAATACCCTCAAGGGGAGAGTACCAAAATCAAATTAAATGTAGGAGGTGTAAAATGTTAGGGAACCATAATCGAAAATCATGCAAAGAGGCAGTGTAGTTAGTTTTTGTCATAATTTTCATTTACGTGTTTCGGTGTGTTAACGGTTTTTCCTAGATTGGTTTGTAGCAAATTTGTACCTTGTGATGTAATTTTTAAGATATTAAATTTGGGGTTTGATTGTGAAGCAAACGTTAAGACTGATTATGGTAAATTTGGAGTACAGTTGGCAGTTGTTAGGTGCTTGAGTGTGAGAACCCTTATTTTTTCTACCGCATGTGGTGTTTGAACTCCTGGTGGCAATTGATGCTCATAAATGTCAGGTGTAGGGAATCCTGTCATGTTTCTGTTTCTGATGACACACACTTACCACTCTGTACAGCTTGCTAATTTTTCACAATAGATTTTGTCTAAATGCATGGCGACAAAATTCCCAGAATGTCAGGTGCAACAATTCTTTTTCTCTCTGTCTTTGCATGCACAAATTTACCATAACACTTTACAGAAATTTACCATGTTTAGTATACGGCGGTTATAACTCATGGTAGATGAGGTGCGGTAACTTTGTTTGGCGTTATAGGATAGAACAATGGACAAAAAGATGTCTTATGCAAAGATACAACATCCAAATGGTCCAGCAAAGTATAGAAGATTTACCATAATGCCATTGGGTGTAGCAAAAGGTTCATGTTTCTATTTCCACATTCACATTTTTACATAATGTGTCTCGCAAATTTACCATACCGTATACACTATTCAAAGCAATATGGTATATACCATTCAAAATGTTGACTATGATGTTTGATATTGATATTATATTTCTACTGTATTGCCAGATGCCTACTACTTGGGATTAGAGAAAACTATTCAAATTACAAAATAAACATTAGCAGAGTAGCATCAAAATCGCATTCTAATTGAACTAATCTATGACGTAGGATTCTCCACATTCATCAGCAACTCATGTAGTATCTGGGCCCATATCTCCTGACACTGTTAGATTCGCAACTATGGTGTCATTGTGGAAGTACTGTCGAATGATTTAACACACGATAATTCCACAATTGAGTCTGCGTTCAAATAATTGTATAGAAAGATTAGCATTTAGATGTTTTTGACAACCCAACTCGAGTTCATGAAACAAGGGACAGATTTGTCTTACGTGTTTGATCCTTGTTGTGGGCAATATGGAACCTCTTCAATAGGCTTGGAATCCTGTGTAGTGACCAATCCATTCGAGTTATTTTTTCAATAATTCTCGACTTGTGTTTTCTGTTATTGCAAAACATAAGGCATTGATCTTCTTACCAATTAGGCCGCGGCCTCGCAATAGTAGTCAACACCTGACCTCGGGCGTAATGAGTTGTAAAACTTCCAGTCCCCTTCATCTTTGTCGAGGACAAACAATATCCAGTGATGACCTCTATGTATAGGAAAAAGTAGGAATCTGGAGGACCGACTCTTGGGTATCCATTGTCTGAGCAATTGTAGACGTTCATCCGGCGACTTGGATATTATCAGTCCCTGTATTGGCAATAACAGACAGAATATAAGTACAGCAAATGAAGTCTGATTGTTAAAATGATTGCTACGTCCGGACTACTCACCAAACAGCTACTTGTGAATGCATATGATGTATCATTTGCTGATTGCATACCATCAAGTTGTTGACTAGATATATTTTCGTCCTGAACCCGCTTTAGAATTTTAGCATATGCATCAATCACCTGCAATGTTAGCAAACATGAAATATACCATCACATCCAGCCGTATCATAAGAACTGAAAGAAACCAGATTACCATCACTCCTGAATATACCATAACGTCCAAACTTACCATCACACTCAAATATAATATGACTCGTAAATTATACCCTACAACAAATATACCATCGCTACTAG
>JABCMJ010002559.1:0-32352 GCA_014822125.1 Arbutus unedo
TCTTTCTCTCTCTTCTTTTATAGAGAGATAAAGTTATTTGGGAAAAAAGTAAAAATGTTTGGGAAATTTTTTCCAGAAACTTGTTTGGGAAAACATTTCCCAAACAAGCAAACGAACACTCTTAGTAACAATGAGTCAACGAGTTTAGTTATGAAAAGGCCTGACGAAAAGGCTGAAACTTGGAAGGGAAAAGAAAGAGAGAAAGAGCAACTTAAAAAAAGAACAGGTAATGGCACAAAATCTTGGTTAGGGCAGTAAAAACTCTAAAGCAATAAAGGGGGGCCACACTGTAGCACCTGTACTCCCTTCATATACCAATAAAATGTTAAAAGGTAAGCATTGTTAGGGATAGAATTTGGCAAAATTCAGCTTCAAATTATGCATACTTAAACCCAATACAAGGAGGATGAGAGTTTGAGAAGAGCATGGTTAAGTGCTCTTACCACCCTAATTAATGGCTAAAGGAAAGGGTTTTCCCCTCAAGCCCAAGGCAAAGCAGTTGCCGAAATGTGTTGAAGAGGGAGGCAAATTGAGAAGATATACATCAGGAAAACATCAAGGGGAACCACAATGGGAGATGAGAACTACACTCCGAAATTAAACATCAAAAATGTAATTAGAAACAAGTGACATGCAATCTCCCATACTTTTCATCATGTATATCGTACCCAAAAATAACTTCTCTACAAGAGAAAGAAATCAACCCCATCTTAATCCAACATGCAAATAAATTCGTTACAACCATTTTGCAATCACTAATACAAAATTCAGCCTTTGACACACCTGAATACTGAGACAAAGCAGCTCAGCTAGTCTCTTCAAGGTAATCCTCGAGTAATACTTCGAGACCACAAGGATATTCTGCATTAAAGGAAAATCTTGTAACCGGATTTCACATGTCCGAAACTAAAAAACGAAAAATATCGTATATAATATAATTGGAGCATTAGTGGCAGATTACATGTTCTATTACTCTCTGTCTTAAATCTTCAGCTGCCTTGTCACCTAAAGGGCCACCAAGCATGTTTTTTTCATTGTCAAACTCTTTGTTGAATGTATTCCACAAAGCTGTCCACTGAATCACCTCCATCGTAACAAGCTGTTTCAAGAGCAACCTGTGGCAGAACAGAAGGACAAGAGGGGCACAGGATTAATTAGTAGGATACAAAAATTCAGAAACTATGCTTTACTTCTTTCAGTCATTTAGGTTTAGGGGGTTCATTAGGACATGCCTGAAATGAGAAATTTCTGATAGGTTCTTATCCTCCAACGTAGAGTTTAGAAGGCTTGACTGCATGGGATCATGTGGTGCCAAAACTAAATACCAGCAAATTTTCCTCAGGACCTGCACGAAGTAAAGAATAAGAGAAGCTGAAAAGACTGACAATGGCATCTTTATTATGTAGTGAAAAAGAAGACACAAGAACTTTCATTCTTTTTTCAAATCTCAAAGAAAAATGGGTTGAGTTTCTTTACCGGTATCCACTGTGTTGGGTCTTCTTTGACAGAGGAAATTTCATAGATTGCCTTGTAACAGCGACATATTTCAAGGTAATCATTGCTGTGCAAGTAGAACCTACATGACAGGAAATGCAAGCAAAACAAATTGATTAGTTTCTGGAAAGCACTCAATAAGCATAACATCGTTTCCACAAATAACTTTCAGGACAGCTTCAAAGATATAAGAAATAAATCCTAACGAAACAGGTACATGTCAGTATCCTAATCCTGCCATAGACTATGATGTTACAGTGAACTATCTAGATTAAGGCTATTACCACCCATATAAGCATTACTTAAAATTCTGCATATAGAGTAACCCTGGAACAGATCCTGATTTGATTCGCAGAAAGAAAAACATGGTTCTTTAGTTTGCTACCGAACGAAAAATGGCCACAATGAGCCCAATATTTTCTTACTGATGATCTTTTGTCAACAGGATAATATGTTACAATCTGAATAATTTCCTTCCTCATTTTTCAAGGAAAATTATCTTTCGAGCTTTTACTGTTTCAAACTTTCAATGTAAAAGAGCCTTTGTGGTAATTAAAATTCCTAAATACCGTCAAAGCATCTAGCCAACATTAACGGTTTTGTTGTGTTTGACCTCAAGAATATCAATTTTCAACTATCCTTCATTTTTTCTGTAGACTCCAAAATGTAAGTCAAACGTCAGGTGCAAACTGTTGGTGCTAGGCATTGCGAGTTTTCAGTCTTCTGAAACGCTACATCCATGTCATATCCACGAGAGACGAGCCTACAACTTTGAATAGCATGTATGCGCACCCAGAAATTATAAAAGCTTTGAAGATTGTATAACAATCAGAATAACATTTTCCATAGTTTGTCTTTCCGGGATACGGTTAAGAAAAAGGTTCCCCAGCATTTAAAAATCTCACTGGCTATACTTTCCCAAATTCCTGACTTTCAACCAAGATCTCCAAAATTAGGG
This sequence comes from Arbutus unedo, assembly GCA_014822125.1. NCBI lineage: Eukaryota > Viridiplantae > Streptophyta > Magnoliopsida > Ericales > Ericaceae > Arbutus > Arbutus unedo. The sequence continues at coordinate 2,453 of JABCMJ010002559.1, forward strand.
GACTTTCAACAAATTGCTAAGCTTACTCTTTTTGGAGGATACTATAATCAAGGCAGTTGTGCCAGAGGGAGAGATGCATAAAGCACTAGAAACATTAGAATTCAATTACCTTTGGCAAATACAACTAATATGGTTGCCAGACTCCTGCTTTACTTACTGCTCATTTATAAGTAAAACATGTGCAGAAATTCAAAATAATCCTAGTTGTTTTCAAAATTCAAATATGAACTCACACTACACGGAAAGCTAAGGATAACAACTCATTATCTAGTTCATCGACTCCTACTAGAACTCAACCTTTGCTGATTCAGAAGTCCTTTAACACATGTTGATATTATTAGTTATGTCTTGAATAGGCACTTTCAGCTTGCTACCTAAAGCAGAAACCATAGATTTCTGCTTCTTCAAGTGAGAACTTGCTCAACTTGAATGGCCAACTGAAGCATACTCCTGCAAACTAACAGCATAACGAGCTAGCTCTGGTATAATATTGACCATAGCTGACGCCCGAGAAGAAAGAACATCTCAGAAATGTTAATATCGTTATTCTAGTAAGGACCCCTTTAATCACCTAAAACAGTAAACTATCAGACTCCTATCTCTTGAAGTTCCATCCAATGGAGCAATAATTTTTTATGTTGAAAGAATCACGTGAATACTTAATACACTACGATATAAAACTAAAGGGAAAAAATGGGAGCTAAGTGTGAACCAATTGGGAGGTTGGAAATAATGATGCAAGGTTGGGAACGGAGAGCGAAATAGCAGTCACAATTTTGGTGGTGACAAGGTGCAGCAGGGAAATCGAACAGTAGGTAATCACAATAAAAACATACCAATCATTTTAATCGCAAGCACAAAAACTAATAAGCACCTTCCTCCAAAATAGCAAAACCCAAATTTCAAAATCTGCTTTGGTACCTAAATTCTCAAATTGTCTGTATCTATTGACTCTCATATCTGAGATCAAATTCTCATCTCTGTGCTCCATAGGTGAACGAGCCCCAACTTCAATTTAAACTATTTTATATTTATTAAACAGGGATCTTAATACACTTAAAAGGAATCGAGTAATTTCCCAGTCTTCATGTCCATCTGTGTAAGCATTACAATGTAGTTTTGGCATGGACGATTGGGAGAGAGGGAGACTTCAGTTTGATGGGGATCAGCAACAAAAAGAAGACTTCTTTCAATGCAACTTCTCAGTAAACTAGCATTTTAGCATGTAACAACATTGCCCACTAGATGTTCATAGTTGATCCTCTCTGTTAGTATTGCTGATCGCCTCTATCACAGTTAATCTTTTAATTTTGCTGGATTTACTTTTGGTGTCAGTTACGGGATTCTGTAACCTTCATCCTTCCTCTGCAATTTTCCTAATCACAACCGCAGAATATTCTCTTTCTCCTTGCGATAGCCTCCGTTACAAAGTACAAAAATCAATAAAGTACATAAAATGTGCAATAACACATGCCAACAATCTAATATTACTATATTAGTTCATTCAAGTGCAATTTTTTTAGATAGTGTCAAATTGATTATGAACTATAATTTTTTTAAGTTGGGCTTCCAGTTCCACATTTAAAACCAGACAACTACCTTGTATATTTAAGTAACAACTACCAACACTTCTGTCGTAATGGATATAATGGTGTGTAATGGTCTTGAGGGAATTACACAACAAAGTCATTCAAGTTGTCAAGAAAAAGAAAATATAGTTTGAAGGGTGGCCCTGGCACAACGGTAAGATTGCTCCAATGTCACCTTGGTAGTGGGAGCCTTGTGCATTGGATAGCTCTTTAATAGAGAAAGGAAATATAGGTTATACATGAGTGGGTCCTAGTATCATTTGCAAGTCAGAAAGCAGATAGGAGAATATAACGCAAAAAGAAATTGAAGGTTGGTCATAGAACTTCTTTAAGCAAGTGTGGAGGGGTATGGTGCCAGACGTATGGCGGTGAATAAATTCAGAAGGCCCCACAACAGCCGCATGGACCTTTTAAGAAGCAGGATGGAGACCAAATGACCCTTCCTGCTTACCAATAGATAGTAGATAATGATAGATAATGAAATAAACAAACTGGGGGAAAAGGCTAGACATTCCCATACCGTATCATTAATTCATAGTAGATCCGCTTCAACTCCATCAATGATGGTATATCTGCTGGAGCCTCTTCCACAACATTATCACCTTCTTTAGGTTTTTTCTTATCTTTAGAAGTGTCAGCATCAAAAACTCTAGGACTAATCTTCCTAGAGAGTATCTGTGCACGCACGTAGTCCTGGCGGTCTAAACATAGACGAACCTACAAAATTAAAATTGCGAAGAATCTTATCTTAGCCTACCAAAAGTTTACGCGATACAAAACCATCAAAAAGGGAAAGGAAGGAACCCCCGGACTTGTTCAAGAATGAAGGCTATCTTTTCAGTTTTCGCCATACCACCGAATGTCTCCACCTGTAACCAAGTTCCATGAGAAAAGTGCCAAGAATGGAAAAATAAGCAAATGCAGAATGTAATTCAATAACGTCAGTTTTTTTTTTTTTTATAAGCATTCAATAACATCAGTTACAAAGACACCAGAAACTAACCAGTAAAAGTTCCATCCTAAAATGACACTTACCGCAATTTCTTGCATTAAGTCAGCAGCCTCAGCTATCTGCCCTTGTTCTTCCTTGAGCTTTGCAAGTTTTTTTATCAATCTTGCTCTCTCTATCTCGACATATATCTACAATTTAACGGGGATGATTGAGGAAAAGAGACAATGAAAGATAAACTTTATATTGAGGCAATCCAACATTCAATATTTTCGATCTCAGGAAAGAACATTCACCTTTCCCGCAGAAACACTGTTAAGTGTCTTAATAAGCTCTATCTTACTTTCAATATCTGGTGTCTCATCAATATACTGCATTGCTTGTTGGACCATTGCAGTTACAGCCTACATGTGAACAATAGAGCAAGTCCATGAAAGAGGTTAAAACCAAAACAACATCCCTTTCACACAAGAACAAAGGCCAACTGCTAAAATGTCACAACCATAACAGGGAAAAAAATGTATTATGGCAGCAGAAGAGTAACAAAGAATTGAAGCATAGAAAGTAACATGCCAAGCTATTCTTTATCCAACGTAACACTTATTCCTACAGTTTTTACATGTTTGGAGGGGCACTATTATTGCACATTTGAGAGAGGGAGGAAAAGAAGAGGACAGGGAGGAAGCAACAGGACCAAAGTCAAGTTTTAGTTTGGGTTTGAAGAAAATTAGTTCTCGAGCTCAATAGTCAGGTGCTTTGAGAGTTTGTGCCCAGCTTGAGTCAACTCTATCACATAATTAACTTGAGCTCAAGGTCAGAATCAAGAGAGTTAGAATAAAGTAAGGACATAACTTAACACAAAGCTCATATTAAACAGGAATAGGGAACGACTAATATCGGAAACCTAACTCGTAAACATTTTCAAGCCCAAATAAAATGCCAAAACATCATTGATAAGAATGTCCTGATCCTATTTATCACAATTTTAATGTTTAAATTGCAGCACCATAAAACATACTCTATACATGACATGCTATCGTGCTGTTAAGCCAAAAGTGGGGTATATCTTCAGGCGATAAGCGTTACTTGCTTTAGAGCGTTCTCTAGCTGTGTTGGGCTATGGCGATGGTTTTTCAGTGTTGGGATGGCACTTTGAATTCCACTAACCAGACTGATTAGATATGCTCATACAAAAAAGTAGGAGAATAAAGCAAATAAAAACCAATATTATTTTACATGAGTTATTGAAGGACGTCCTATTTTGTATGTAGCCTTTGTAATCGACGAGCATTTGTAGGAAGTTAGAAGTATAATAAAAATAAGAAAGGTGCCATCTTTAAAATAGATTTCGGGAAAGCATATAACCATTTGAATATTCTTTAGTAACACAATTGAAAAGGAAGATCGGAAGAGATGGATATAATGATGTTCGCTCTTGCAATTATTGTCAACGATGACAAGGCAAGAGAGAATCAAGGCCAACAGAGGTTTAAGGCAAAGCAACCTGGTCTACTCTTTCCTTACTTATTTTGGTGGTTAATCATGTGGGAAGGATGATCATTAGAGAAAGCAAGATTAAAAACACAATGAGGGATTCCTTAAGCGAGCGTATCAAAGGAAACAGCTAGTTAGCTGGTTGGGAGATGGTTTCTCTCCCAAAATAAGGATTTCTAGCTTTGAATAAGATTCTTGCTAAACTAATTCTTTACTTAATTAGTGATTAAGGAGATTTCTTATTGAGCATGACTCGTTACAGGAACTTTTTTATTAAGAGCAAATAGGTATTATGCCTATGAAGCACCAGTAAGGGTACGGCATACCAGTATAGTCTGGTACGAGTACGGCAGTATGGACAAACTTTAAAAATCACAGTACAGGTACGGCTGGGGTATGTCTTCTATTTTTATAACTATTTCATAATGTATTATAAATATATATATCAAATAAATTAACAACAAATCCAAGAATACTTCATTTTGATCTAAGTAATGTCAAAACTCTAGCGTTTATCTTCTCTCTTAGGCACAATTCGATCTATTCTCCAAAAAATTTAAGCAAATGTGCCTTAATTTTATAGTAGAACTCATATTCTCTGCTTGTATCTTTTTCTTTTATATTTTCCTAACGTTACTCCAAAGAGAAACATGGTATCCTTTACTTACACATATCCACCTTATTACACACAAGGTTACTCCTATGTTTATGTGCACCTATAAAATTACAGAAAACTCATTCTAGTGTCTCAGATGCACCTCTCTACGGTATACATAGTGGTCCATTATATAAATATATACATATATGGAGACATATACAACAAGTCATGCCCAACAAAACATTAAAAAACAAATATCTCCAGCAAATGCATGTAGGCATTGTCCAACCAACCAGTTCATTTGCAGAGCAATATCTCTAAACTTCAAACTTAAAATTGGTCGGGCAAAAGCCTTTTCGCTGTGGGTGAATTACATCCCAAATAAATCAAAACCCCCCATTAGAATCTTCTCTTTTTTTTTTGGGTAAATAATTCACACATTTCTCCTGTTCACTAGTTTAACCTAAACTAAACAGATGTTAAAAGAACAAAATTCAATAAAACAAACTTCAATTATGTACTTGAAAAGACTCTGATACTAAAGTTGCGAAGTTTCTCTCCATACCTGCTTCAACTGACCCCGGCGCTTGGACAACAAGACAATCTGATCATTAAGGGTCTTCCAAGCACGAGCTTCAAAGCAGAGCTGCAAAATGTCAGTGGCTGCCTTCTTGGTACCAGCCACATCGCCAGCGAGCCTCATCTGCTTCTCCACATTCAACAGAGACTCTATCTTCGCGTCCAAATCGCCTCCAACTGCCTGAAAACACAAATCATCGAAAGAACACAGTTTAATCGTTCGAACAAAGCTTGAGATCTACAGACAAAGTAGTTGACATTGAATTGAAATTACCATCTTGAACTGGAATTCGAGATTGGAACCGAGAAGTCAATGAGTAACTTTTGAGAGAGAGAGAGAGAGTAGTGAATCTGAAACCCTAAGAGAGAGAGAGAGAGAGAGAGAGAGGAGTGTCGTAGGATGCAAGACAAGAATACTACTCGGTGACGGAATTTTTTCGTAGTTCTAAATTTGGATAGGCCTGGTTTTGGGTGGGCCTGGTTTTGGGTGCAACCCATTGGATCTTAACCCAAGGCTCGGTCCGTTATACACCTTGTCTTAATCGATTTTAACTAACCCACCCTATTTCATTTTTTTGATGCGTACGTTTTCCAAAGTTTCAACCAGTGGTGTATTCGGAAGTTAATTATTGTTTGAATTCTGGATTGTATATCCTAAATTATGTATTTTTAAAATATAACAATAATTTATAAATTTGTTTGAGTGATATGTACATACTTGATTTTTCGAAAGAGTTTTGTGAGTAAAAATATAATCAAAATTTAAAAAACTCCTCCACAAATAATTTTTAGAATCTGCATTCTCCAATTAATTTTTTATAATGCATTTTATCATAATACATTTTAACAATTAGTGACCAAATACCTAGAATGCAATGGCAACACAACATTGATTTCTTAATGAAGCTAACAGAACACGATATAAATATGTCTTACCAGTTTTTCTTCACCCGTCCAAAAATAATATTCTGTTCTCATTATTGTGGACCGCTCCCAAGATCGTGTCAAAGGCTACTCGTAGGTCTCTATTCAACCTGGCAATAGAGGTCAAGTCGTCATTTGGAATGACAACATAAAGCTCTTCAAGTATGACCTTCGGAATGTCTGAATTTTCATCAAGATTTATTGTAATTTGAGGTAAATCATAGTGGCATATATTCTTATTATGCTACTTCAAGAAACGATTTATTTCATGAAAAACTTTATTTAAGACATATGTGTTGGTGGTGGTGGTTAAAAATTGGTGATCTTCTACTAGATAATCATATATTTCATCCCACAAATTATGCACCCTTATTGGTTCGCAATACATCAAGATGATAACAAATAGTCTCCTTCCAACTGATGGCATGTCAGTCGATGCAACTTCCAACAACATTGGCATATGCTATTATCGTGATCTAAGAAGCCACAACATTCAGGTGCTTGTTTGAAAGCTGGGTAAATATTTTCATTAACTATCAACAGATGGTCAAACGATGTGGGGCCTCTAACGTGGTTCAGTAAAATTCTCAGATAAAACCTCTCACATTCAGATGACAAAACAGTATAGATTCTTTGACGGTTTTCTCTTCGCACCCATCTTTTGTCACCCCTGCACCATTTGTACTACTCGAGAATTTTTTGGTATAAGTAGTCATTTGCAAGAGTATCATTAACATTTAGTTGGAAGCGTTGTTCTTGAGTAGTACTCATCGAATATGACATTAGCAACGTTTTGGAACATGTGGAATCTCATTTGTTGTCAGTTTGACAAATGTATATGGAGACGTTCCACCGAAGGTGTCAATCAGGTCATTCGGAATTTGAATATTTTTCATAAAACTTCAAAAGCACAAACCCATCTTCTATTAATAAATTGTCGAAGTTCGTCATAATTAGGTCCTTAACAAATCTCAAGTACAACATGATTAGGGCCCTTGTAGACATATTTGTACAAGTATTTTACACGTTTAATGCTGCTATAAGTTTCGACATTAATGTGCCAATCGTACTTTAAGAGTAACCAAGGATTGTAAGGAGCAACTCAACTATTGTCCACCTTAATTTTGGAATTCCCTTGTAAAAGTACATATTCTCCTTCTCTTCTTTTGTATTCAGGATATGAATCAACTCCCAGCTTTGCAATTAGGGAGAATGACTTTGGATAATTTTTTTACACCTTCTATTTTTCATGCACGAGGCTCTTTGATTGTACATACAATAGGGCTTATGTATCATGTACTCCGTCACTACATTGTATAATGAATGCTCCATCTTTTTGTTTGAAATTTCAACTCTGACAATGCTGTCATACTCATCAAGAGTACATAACTTGTTGTTTTCATCCAAAATCAAGAGCAAGTGAACATGTGGCAAGTTTTTTTTTTGGAACTCAATGACATATGCATATGCAATGACCTTTCTAAGGACATTTTTTGATAGTATATCAACCTTGAACTCCTCAAGTTTATAGGGAAATACTCTAAATAGCAAATCGAGTTAGTCGATTGGTATTTGTCCAGGTAGTAGCTCAACTCTAATTTCTGGCCAATGTTGGTTGCATGTTATTGTAAGAAAAATGTTTGAGTTTTCATAATTTTGGACCAGTGCCATAGCATCCTAGTAATGTTGGTATATGTCTCTTGGACTACTGACAAATGATGATGGTAGTATGGTTCTACGCCCGATATTACCTACCAAATTTTGGAGATAATAAATTTATTTGTTGTTTTATAAAATCAACACCAACTTAAGTTGATACCTAATTCGTAGTACGTACCCTACCAATGTTCACCAACATGTATGGAGTCAATTAGGCCTTGGTAGAAGTCGGCTTTAATATTGTTTTGACGCTTACGTACCAATCTAAATTTGTTAGACTCGGTCTTCACATAATTATCTACCACATATTGTTGTAAGAGGCGCTCCCCTCAAAGAAGAAGCGATTGATCATTTGGACGGATCTAAAAGTAAAAAAAGTGTGCAAAAGATGAACAATTGGAGGTCTTACATGCAACTATTTTGAAGAAGAGGCAAATTTAAAGTTAGTGTCAGCATGTCACACCTGAAGCATGTACTAATAGAAGTCACAACATGTCACTTTGTACCACTATCATCGTGGCTAGTTGCATCCCAACTATATATGCTATAAGGTAATAGCAAAATGTATTGCATTGGATCGTAGTACCCTACAATGTCTTGAATAGTGTGGAGTTGACCAGCTAATGATTTAACAATGACATTTCATCCCTTTATACTTTCTGCTTCTTCTCCACCAACTAAAACGATAGCTACTTCAGAAGTAGTTGGAAGGTTATATTGTCGTTTGTTGCATGGCTGCTCTTTAATCCTAAGCTGGCATTTTTTATGTCTTGTATTTCTGACAAATGGCAAAATATATGGACAAATAGATTGCAATCATTTAGGATGTTCTTAATCTTGTCAACCATCGACAAATGAAGACCTTCATTTTTCAAACATTTTATTTTTATTCTCATGATTCGTGTTATAGATGCAAAGTTATCTTTGTCTCTCAGTTGATTGGGGTATCAGACTACCAATCTTATGATATACTACTCCTTGTGCAAGAAAAGTATAAATGCAACTGCTCCCTGTTGCTAAAGTTTGATTAATGTAGAGCCCCCATCGATGTGAAGGAGAAAACATGATTGTATATGTGAATATTTTATCTGAAGTGACATCCTTTCGTTGTTTGGTCATTGAAGATATCGAGCATTTATCGTGGAGCTGTTGTGAATGACAGCTTAGTAGTTCCATTATTACAACACATGCTAGATGTTTTCTTATGGAGCAGTGGTGCACTACAATATCTACATATAGTTGGTGTTGGCAAATGTCAACTTTGAAAATGTCCATTTTCGTCAAAAGTTCTGGTACAATTAAGATAGATCCTTTGACGAAATGTCCTTCCATTTGGTACTGGAGTTGCCTCATGATTGATGTTTTCGTTTTCCTCAGCATTATCAAATTCTACTACATCGCATATATTAGTCAATCTGGAAACGAATCTGAATGAATTTTTAGTTACTTGGGTGTAAGATTTTTCATAATTTGTTTACCATATTCTATTGTAAGTGTGGTACATGTTATTGGTATTTATATTGCATGTAAATAGAAGATATAACAAATTTTGTTACAACACTTTTTGTCTGCACAACTATTTTTTAAGTTTTTTTTTTTATATATAAATTTAGAATGTCTAGGAGCAATAATGTAGTCATGTCTTCTGGTAGAACACCGTTGAATTCCTCTTACTGTGAACCACTCATATCACCATGTTTGTGGATGGTGTTTGTAGATTCATATGAATTCGAATGCATGCGGCTTGTGTGTTGCCTAATGATAGACAAACTTTTGACGTTGTTGGCTACACAATTTATTTTTTTGTTAGCGTGAATTGTGATTGAATGAAGTATGTTTCCGTGCAATTGTATGACCTCTAGTCAGCAAATATGCATATTGACAATGAGAGGAAATAACGCAAATAAATAGCTTACAAAATTTATGGCATGTATGTTTGCCTAAAGAAGGGAAAACTTATGGCATTTTAAGCTGCACAAATATGTTTTTGTCATCCATTGCAAGAAGTATGTTATTTTTACTATTTTGCTCACTTCAATGACAAATATACGCATGTATGGACTAAGGAGACATAGGAAGGATGAAAAGAAAGCAATGTTGCACCTAAAGGTTGGGTATGACGTGAATTCTCACCCTCAGTTATGTAATTTTGCATGACAATTAATGGAACATGTGATGATTTATGTCGATGTTGTCGAAATCTACTTCTTTGGGAGAAATTTTTAAAAAAGTTGATTGTGGATCCTGGTAATGTATTGATTAGTGTAATTATTAAATAATCATATTGACTTCTAATATTTGAAATTTGGTTGGTGAAGAAGAGCCGTGTTTTTACATGGCATGTTTTGATGCTTGTAATTTGGCTTTTACTTTCTTAATTGCTGGTCATGCATTTCACTGGTAACTGCAACCCTGCTTTGTCATTGATCTAATTATGAGGTACTCTGAGACACTATACGCACAGATTGATTAGCCGACCTTCTCATTTGTTGTATAAGACGTCGTCTCTTTAGTCTTTGACTAGCTTCAGTAGGATTCATGTTTTGTATACGCAAATGCTCAACCTCCCTATTTTGATGTCTTCATAGTTTAATTACTTCTATAGTTAGATGTCCTCATCATCTGTGATAGCGCTCGTGATTTTGTGCTCGTCGTTGTTCTATCCAATCCAGTTATTGATTATCGTCGTCGTATTGCATGGTAGGTCATGTAATTATATTGTTGAGTGTACCGATGAAAGTCATTGCCATTTTATTGCAAACCAACGGACATGAATGAAAGAGCGTTGCACATTTGGTGTGAAGATTTTTTTTTTTTTTGAGCAATGAGAATGGATGATATGTAATCTACCTGATTTTCTTTGTTATGCTAAATTATGGCCATAGAACATGTACTTCGTACCAAGATGTCTAAAGTTTATTCGAAAACAATTGTAGGATAAACAACTTTTAGAGGGACAAACACATTTTCTACTTTAAATATGGTAATTTCACTAAATTGTGCCAAGTCCCCGAAATAATTTGTCATTTCACATCTAAATTTGCTAAACTTTCTCTAGCCACGGGGTAGATTTGGTTTGAGAATTGAAATATCCAGTCAGGCTTAGCATGCTCATAATTCATGTAGACCAGATTTATACATTATGAGGTCTTTTTTTGGTAAGTGTTGGCATGTACACTATCCATGACACACAAAAATATAATGAGATAATGTTACTACAATTAATATTTTATTATTGGGAGTAAGTTTGTAATGACTCGTAAAATTTAAATCGAAATAATATATTCTGAGCATTTCTTTTCGCGCCTATTTTAAATTTCTCTATTTCACATACATGTTTAGATATAAATTTTTGCATTTATTTATTATATATATGTACTTATAAATATTTATATGATATTTTTTGTTTTATTTATTTAATATATACTAATAGATTAATTAGATTTTATGTGCATATATGATATTATATTATAACTAATAGAGATATATATATATATATATATGTATACATATATATATATATATGTATACATATTATATACTAACTTATAGTAGTGTGTGTATACAAACCAACCCCTCTCTCTCTCTCTCCGATAAACCCTATCTCTCTCCTGTCACCTCTCCCTCCCATCACCTGCTCTCCTTCTCCCATCCTTCCTCTACCTCAACCCCTTCCCTACCCAACATCATCAATGGCTACCAACACCCTTGTCCGTCAGATTTTGCCAAACCACTCCAACCCGTCATCTCACCCCCTCCTTTCTCTATAAATAAGACCTTCTCCCCTCATCTAAACTCATCCCACAACACCCAGAAGCTACAAAGAAGAGAATAGGAAGAAAGAAAGAGAAAGAAAAAACGCGCCAAAACTCCGCCGAAACCGACTTACGACGAAAACCCATCCAAACCTCCGTCAAACTCCGAACCAACTGTAAGCCTCTCATCTTTGAACCATTTTGAGCATTTTGGTATAATATGAGGCTTAACGATACATCGCCGAAAAAAGTTCTAACCATTTACAGAGACTACCGATGAAATTCAGGTCTAGTCATCAAGTCGGACATCCAGACCCACGCCCGGTGTCACGACCGGAGAGGGATACAATTGTATTTAACTTAGGGTTATATGTTATTAATATCATTATTATGAAACTATGTTTCTATGAGTTATAGATTATACCCATAGACTATTTAAATTAAAATATTTTATTATTATAAAACAAATCTAATCCTTTTTAAATTTTAAAATAACTAAATTGCCCATGTCTTGTTAGAATTATGAATATATCCTTTTATAGGGAAACCATGAAATAAATCTGGTATAAATTTTATTACTATATATTGTGATAAACATTTGGAACTTTACGATACTTACAAAAATATCTCATTAAATATATTTACTTCGTATTATAATTATTAAATAACTTTTAGGCTTAATTCAATCAATATTTATTTATTACATAGAAATTTTATTGTTACGTAATTATATTTAAATTATTCAAATGCTATTGTCTTGATTTTATGATCTTGATATGATAAATGTTAGCATTGAACGATATTATGAATTACCCTTTAATTATTATACGATGGATAAATATTGATACTCAGGGTATCCTATGGATCCCCAAACGTTAAAGCATACTGAGAAGGACATATGATTAGTTGTTGTGAATTATGTTCCCTGTGAAAATATTTATGTGTGTCTTGCAGCAGTAATGCGACTTAATCCGAACTTTGACTTAAACCAAAGGTGTGATGGACCCAAGCAGTGTATTACCCAATCACTACATTTAGCTGTGTCATGCGTTTAGCCAAATTACGCTTGAGCCGAAATTATATCCAGTCCTATCGTGCCCTTTTAGTTTTGTAGTCTTATTGCATAAACTTAAGACGTACTCTTTGCTGGTACAATATAGAAAGGATATAATATTAGGAAAGCATATTGATTGTGAACATGACAAACGGGAAAAGTGTGGTTGGAAAGGCATTGTGGCTGGGAAGCACAATTGGTCGGGATCATTATCATTCGGGAGCACCATACTTTAGAATTATCATTGTTAGAAATGTTCACTTGATAGACGATGAGGTCATTCTTGAAACAATTAATGAAATTACATGACGTGGTCATACTTAGAATATATCTGATTTAAGTCGTGGACTTATGGAACCCTGCCACATGATAACACTTGATTAGATTACTTAAAGGATTACATTTCGATATTGGTTATTATCATGTTCTTCTGTTTTCCGTACTTATCTTACCATATGATGTCATTAAACCTTGATTTTTCTTATACGCTTGTACATTGCATATCATGTTACTTTTTCTAAAACATTCAAAAGGGAATTTAAGGATAGGTTAACTTTCTGAGTATCAAAACTCATAGTGTAACTTCCTCTGCCCCTGACATTTCATAACAGGTGCTAACAATGACAGAGCTGGATCAGACTATCTACCACACGATGGCGCTTATCCCGAGGAAGATTTGGTGGAACTGTGATTTACTTAGATTAGCTTTAGACTACTCCGACTTTATTTTAAAGTCTTTTGATGTAACAATCTTTTTGAACGTATTTCAATTACTTTCCGTTTAAACTCCTATTTTAAAATGAAATATTAGTATTTGATTACTTTATTCTTTTAAATTAACGTGTTTGAAATTCGGAACGTTACAAAGTTTAATTTTAAGATTTTTGTCTCTTTAAGGCTTACATCATAGTACCCATAATCGAAAGTCAACAATAAGATTATTTCACATTTCACTGTCAAAATATGCAATATGTTACTAGACTGTTAAGAAAATTTAAGAAATTGGTAAAACTATGTAATTATTTTTCCCAGGTATATTATTCATTTTATTTCGTTTTCTGTATTGTAGTTGTAAAAAAACCTTTTTTTTGAACCGTATTGATAGCATTTTTCATGGAACATATGAAAAACTATATTAAGACTGTCATACTCTATGTAACACCTTAAGTTAGTTCATGGATCTCCAGAAGAAGGTTCGTGGTTGAAGGAAGAAACAGAAAGTTATTACAATAGAAAATTCTTTGGTTCTTGAAAATTTCCCCCCAAAACATTCCTAAACTCATAATCCGATACGAATATAATCTAAAGTTTATCTTGGTCTTCTTAATTACGAATTTCTTTTGTTATTAGCGACAGTGCATTGAATGAAAATTTATTCTAAAATCTGACAAATGTAACAAAGAATCATAAAAAAATGAGCACTTATTATATCCTAAACAAGTTAACAGTTAAGTCTTCTGCACTCTTGCTCTTTCACTTATTAGCAAGCAAGCGATGGTGTCGTGCTATCTTTTAGGTTATGTAAACTTTATGAATTTATCTTTAACTGAACGTAAAATTACAAACGACAAAAACAACCTTGGTGTTACATAAAGGTCTCGTTGGATTCCTTGGTTATGTTGGTGCAGATGCAGAAGTGTAACTTTTGGGAGTTTTAGACGTACAATTATTTTCAACAATGTTGGCGACGTATATATAAAAGAAAAAAATTCCTGATGACATTTTTGGAAATCTAAAGTTTGAGCCAAACTTCAAGAACTACAAAACACCACAACTTACAAAATGAACTCCGTCGCCTTTCGTTGCTGACAAGAATTGTAGAGAGAGAGAGAGATTCAGTCAAATGGTTGAAATTAATTTACACAATGTCACAACACCTACAGATCTCGTAATTTACAAGAATCTAATAAACCTCGAGTACAGAGACCACCAATGTCATGTTTCAACAAAGGCGATTGAGTGAATAGACATAAAATAAGAAATTTCAAAAGGCTTCCCACATTCTCTCCTCCACCACTGAAACCCGTTGCGCTTCTGAAGACCTACATTAATATTGGAGCTACAACATTTCCAGATAGTATCCATGGTCAATCTTCAGCTGCACATAACACACACACCAAACCAAACTAAACAACCGTCAACCGCTTTTTGTCCCTTTGGGTGCCATACATACTGGTTTTAAGGCTGTGTTTGGATTATAAGTTTGTGGAGAGATTTAGCAAGGAAAGAAAATTACATGGAGCCAAAATAAATAAATTTAATTTTTGTCGCTTCATTATCTTTTTATCTTTTCCTTTACCTTCTCCTTTCCATCCATAAATCCATCTACAAATCTGTCATCCAAACACAGTCTAAAACAATTCAGGTTTCATTCGTAAGACCAATGACATTTCGTTCCTTCAATTTCTTCTACCCAAACTCGAGTGGTGCCTCTCTGACAAAGATCCAGGTGCTGCCTGGAGTTCCCAACCCAAGCCCAAGTCAACGTCCGGCGATTTCTGAGGCATACCGTCGCTAACTCTACTTCGGACATCTCCCACTTCTGCAAAATCACGGCGTTGGGAAATCTTCAGAAGATCATCGCCCATTTCAAGGTCATCTTCCACTTTCGCCCGTCGGCTTGCACCGGAATCATCGATTTCCACCTCCCGAGATGGGGCCCTTGGGGGTCTAGGAGCCTCTTCTTGAACGAACGCAAGGAAATTGTTTCTTGAAGGCTCAATCTGTTTGCAAAACACTTCAAGAAAATTGTTGAGGCAGCCACGATCGTAGACATTGGGCCTGTTGTCCGCTCTGTAGCGGAAGTTCTCATATGTGGTCTGGAGACACCATTGAAGATCAAATTAGAAGAATATAGATGTACAAAGTGAAATGTGCTTTCGGGATTAAAAGTAGAAATGTAGCTTATAAAAATAACAGAAGACATGGGATCTAGCAAAACAAGTTCACTGCCAGATTTAGAACAAGCTGGTTGCATTCATTTGCAAGATTAAACTAGCTGCTAGGATACAAACAAGAAGTCTAAGAGCAAGACGCCGTCACAACCGTTCCACCCCCCAGGCCCGAACACACAGACCCCCATGAGACAGGAAGAAACCCCTTCTACCCTATCACATGTGGCGTGGGGCAAAAGCAGTTATGTAGTAATAGGATGACAATTGTAGAACATGATTTTTCGGATTTAATGTTTGGTTGACAACCTAAAAGCTGAAGGGTAAATTCTCCTAAAGAAAGCTTTATCTACGGAGGAAAAATCTCAAGGTTTCAAAATTTTGAAGTGTAAAAGACTAAAAGCTTATGCTGTTATGCTGAAAATTGGCTATGGGGCCCTTTTGCAACAACCACTACACAGATGTGAATCTTCGCTTTGATGAAAAATAAGATCGAAAATTAGGACACCAAATCCAAATTCCCAAGGACACAATTTTTGCATGCAAATACCATGTGGTACTCATCTTGAAAGTTATTGGCTACTGATTGGGGCTCGTGACTTTTTATGTGTAATTTACCCCGCAAGAAGGGGGCCCATGGCAATTGATGATGGGTTACTTTTTTCCCCAAAGGACACCTTCTTGGCTGAGCAAAACCAGGCTTGTCAAATAGCAAGCAGAACAAATCAAGGATTCCAGAGCTTTTCCATGAACTGGTTACATTAAATAAAAATGGCAGAAAAAGATAGCACTTGAAACGATTGGGGAAAAAAACTCATGTAGTGCAGAAGAATAAATTACTTTCGTTTTCCAGAGGCCTCAGATGTAGAATAAGTTCTTGTCTACAAAGGAAGGCCTTAGACGTAGAATAACTTCTTGTCTACAGAGGAAGGAAAAAAGTGACCTGGTTTGTGCCAATGAGATACAAATGGAAGCCAGTGAGACCTCCCACAAACCACAGTGAAATGAAACAATACGCCATCAGTACCACAGATGCAGGTGATTTCTTCACAGCCTTCCAAACAGTTCCATGTTCATCCACGAGAAATCTCATGTATAAAGCTGACATTGAAAAGATGAAGATGCAGAGAAGAGCTAAAGAAGACACAAACAAAAAGAAGTAGCGGTAGTTGCGCTGCAAAAAAAGGAAGCAAAAACTCATAATTAGCTTTGTAAACTAGAATTTCCAGCAAAAAATGCAACATAGTAAAACAATAAAGCTCTTTCTTTCTAAGTTCTGGTCTTTCTCGGGATCTTGTTAATTCCATGCAATCAACTTAGTGTCTTGTATCTCAAGACCTAGCTCTACTTAACTGTCTATGCCATTTTTCAATATGTTGAATGAAGGTGCTCTAAGTGGTAGTGAATACTCGTTCCATGGAGATAAACCCCTCCGGCAAAAACGTTCCGTCGCTATAGACTGAACTCTCGCTATGAACCTTATCAATTATTTTAGTAGTGGCTCATGAAGTAGCCCTCTTTCTTTACAAAAAAGCGTATACATAAATTCCCTTTACTAATAGAATAGAAGGCAGTCAAGGGTTGGTGTGGCTAAGTAAAGCTACGGCCACTTGATTCATGACCTAAAGCCTGTAACCACAAGGATACTGTTGATTACTTGTAGTCATAGTCACAGAATTAACTTATAAACCAGGTGCATCCTCACAAGTAATGCTGACTAAACTACATATTTCAGCACCCATTTAGCATGTCAACAGCAATAAACAATCAAGAGAAAGGTTTACACAGAAATCCATTCTATTGTAGAAAGGGACCAATTTGGTGTGAACTACTTTTTGTGGCTGGTTCATACTTTTGATTTCAACAAAACCCACAAGTTTCAACTGCCAACATGCCTACACAGTAAACTACAACTACCAGAGTAGATTGGGACAAGTGTAAATTTATTACAGCGCACCCTCTTCCCCACGTTTCATGTTTTTTTTCCAAAATGCATGTACCACTCAATTCTTGCTTTCAATGCATAACCGCCTGCCGACCCCTTCCCCCTGAGCACGATATACGTAGCAACTAGATACGAAAAAGCAACAGAGATATAGATAGGGCAACTTATGTTCACATATAGGGAAAAACAGATTACAGAAGGAGAATGATAGGGACGAGGGAACTATTCACTTGCAGTAGTTTTCCGTGGCGGAAGTACTCATTTTGAGAGTTAACATGCTCGTTCATAATTCATGAATCATCATGTACAGTATGTCTAATGTCTGCGGTAAGACTTGGTCTCAACTGTTATTTAAATGTATGTGCTATCTGAAAATAAATAACTAATGCATTTCTCTGCATCAGGACTATGTATGAGCAATTAGGAAATTGTTGTTTCCATCTGTCGGCCCCAAACAGTTTTACAGCATGTGCCCCAACTTCTGGTGAATAGGAAATACAACATGGCCTTCACGTATTAATTCACATATTTAAGCCCAATGGCACAATCTTAGTTGCCCAATTATAAGCTAACCATGTTCTTTTTGTTGGACTACATTTCACAGTATACAACTCAGCTAGCTTTCCCAGAAACTATCAACTTTCTACCAGAGTTTCAAGGAAAGGTTCTAGAAATAATGCAAATGCTGTGTGTTCCACCTTTTCTCTGCCTTGATTAAATCTTCCTTAAAATGCTATTTTCCCAGCCTGCGCTTTCTGACTCAGTTCCAGCGTATATTGTTAATTTCTCAATTGATGATTGATGGACCAGGTCCAAGGCACGCAGTTCAAGAAGGAAGTGTTATGAGGTGAGTACCTTCCCAATGCATTGGCCCACCCAAGGACAATGGTGATCAAATCGCTCCACACAATTATCGCATACAGAGCAATGAGAGCACCGAGGAGGGCGATACAGCATGCACGTGTCACAATACTTAACCCTAACAGGAATGCCATTGACGAATACTTCCTTAGTGCGAGGTAATTGCAGACTTGGTGTTGGTCTTCCACCAGCTTCAACCGAAGCTGAAGATTCATAACAGAACTCTTCCTCTGGAGGATGTGCATTGCGCGGAACAATTCCAGGGTCACGAGCGGAGGTCAGAAGAAGAAGCACCAACACCTATAGGAGACTTACAGGATTAACACGGCCCAGCAGCAAGAAAACCACCAAACAAGACAAAGAGGATAGATAAAACCTTACTATTATTATCATTTATTTATTTTTGTGTGTGGAGGTTGGGGGGGTGGGGTCAGACAAGTATGTCAAATTCAACTACAACTTTTTATCCCATTGGAAGGACCAACTCATGATTATATATTTTTGTTAGTAGTTTAAAAAGACTCAATTCAGTCCTATGTTACATGTATTTTGGTACAGAAGACGGGTTTGGGTTTGTCTAGGAGTTGGATAAATTGAAACTATAACTACATGGTAGCAAAATCAGCAAAAAAATTGTACTCCCTCTGTTCCCAACTCTTTATTCCATCGGAAAGACCTACTCAATATTATATATCTCCGTTAGAGCATCTCCAACAAAGATGTCAAATTCAATGTGGCATTCAGTTTTCAAAAAATGGCATCAAAACTAGCTCTAACAAAAATGTCAAAAATATTATCAAATCTTACATGGCAATTGAAAAAGGCCGTTTGATGTCAAATTGTCAAATGTCTTTTGGCCTTAAATGCCTCAACCTTAAATGCATTTTTGCTTCAAATACCTCAATTTGACATCTTTGTTGGAGATCAAAAAGTTTGAATGTTAAATTTAAAGATGTCAATTTGCCACATTGGCCATCAAAAAAATTTGACAACCCTAAAATTTGACATCTTTCTTGGAGATGCTCTTAGTAATTTAAAAAGACTCAATCCAGTCCTATGTTACATGTACTTGGGTAGAAATGCCCTGTTCAGCTATGTATCTAGGAGTTGGATAAATTCAAACTCTAACTACATGGTAGCAAAATCAGCAAAAAATTCATTCTACCTCTGTCCCCACTTGCTGGTCCTTTTCGGGGAGCCATGCTGCCAAGGTTCGGATAAAAAAAGTGTATTCTTGTAATAATTTTCTGAATTTTTTTACACCAACTAAAATTTCTAATTGAGATCTTTTGAACGGTGTAAACAAATTCGAAAAATATTCATGAATTTACAACATTTTTTGATCCACACATTGGCACAGCTCTCCAAAAAGGACCAAGAATTGGGGACGGAGCGAGTGTTCCTTAAAAAATTAGCCTATTCGATGGGGTAAAAGGGTGTTCCATGATGAGGTGATTGGAGGGTATCGAAACCGCTTTTTATACCTAAGTAACTAGAAATCTTGCCCAAATGTCAAACAGAGTCATTGAAACAAGGGCCATAAAAAGGGAAGTTAGGAGAACTGACATAAATTGTGTAGATAATTGTCACCGACAGAACCGCATATCCAGCATTATATGACGGAAATTTATGAACGAGGTTGCTCGCAACAAATGTGCAAAAGACAACGATTGGAATGATTATTAGCAATAAGGTAACTATGAGTGACCTAGCATCTGGTCCAAATATCAGCCTCCCATTCAACATAAATCTCTGCACAGAGAGGCAACAGAAAGATTCAGCAAAAGAATGAACAGAATACTTAGTAAAATTGACAAATACACATAGTAAAGCTGTAATAGAGATGAGCTTTCATTATTTTCACAATTAAAGAATTGATCAGATAATTAGGAGGCATAGCAACAGCAAGACAGATACTTAGGCGGCATAGCAATGGCAAGGTGGAGGATGGATGTCTATGGAGCACAGTGCCCATTTTCTTTGCAACAGTGTCCGTCCCTTGGACATATAGAGTCCGACACAGGCTCTACTCGGACACATCAGGATAGTGCCAAATTGCAAGTGGTGTATCAAGTGGTTTTATTAACTGTTTTATGCGAAGTGAAGTTTTGTGGAATTTTGTTATTTTCTCTCCTTGGGGTTATTTGTTTGAGCATAATGCTAGGTTTTTTGGTAGGTTTCAAGGTATAAACTCTTCATGGAATACAATGTTTTGTTATCCTCTTGCTGCAGTTCATAAACCTACTTAGGGTGATTCCTTCATTTTCTATTTCTCGGAATTGAGGCTGGTGTGTAAAATGTACTTAGAGGCTTTGGCAACTTTGTCATGTTTTCTTTTGTATTCCTCAGCAGACTAGTCTCCCATTTGGTTACATGTTTTAAAACTTTTCTTTCGTCTTGTGCTTCTTTAAACAAAAGATCAAAGCTAGGAGTATCACTATATGTGCCACTGTCGTATCAATAGCTGGATGTTCACTTTGTTCTTGGGGTATAGGCTGCATCATTCTTCCCTTGAAGTTATGCTAATATTTTGCAACCAAGAGGTCAAGGTATCCCAAAATCACAATATCTCGATCCCGAATAGGTTGAAAACCCTTATCACTCCATTAAAACTTTCCTTGTCAAAAGATTGCTAAAGAAAGTGTATTCATATAATTGTTGCCTTTTGACATGGAAATTGATTAAACAAGGTCATTAGTAATCTTTAAAGGCGAATGCACAATGTGAGTCGTTTTACCTCTCATGCGGCTAGGCATAGGGCTCGATGCATTGACACGTCTTCAAAGTTCGGGTTCAAGTCCGGATGCCACGTGTATTGCATGGATTGGAATCATACAGAGCATCTTATTTTAAACGTTTTTTTTTCAAAAGTCATTAATTCAATGGTGTGCTTTTGAAAAAAGTATTGTTGAGAAGACAAAAATAGAAAATCTGCTTTTCTCGTCTTCATTCATGCCATTGTCAATTTGCTTTCTTCAGATTCACAATGAGAGGGCTAATAATTCACCCTCTTTTGCCTTTGGAATTTTGAAGATTTTCCATCTTTAACTGAATTACAAATTTGCAGATATCATATTCAATAATTTCATTATTTATCTTGGTCTTGAGCTTCTCCTGCTAAACAAATAAAACTGTTTTGACTAGAAACTTGTTCATTTTCCTTTTGAGAAGATTTTGATGCCATGCATACATCACTTTTTGTATCTCCTTTGATACTGTTGTGTCCTTGAATAGTCATATACTTGTTTGATTAATTAACTCTATAACCTTAACATTTTGTTCATCTTTGAATAAATTCGGATACAAATTTTGAACATTTAATTTCCTTAGCTGAACGAAATTGCTTGTAGTTTCTAATGGATTATTGGTAGATGCTTAAGCATTTTGTACCTTATTTTTGTACTCTTTACATACTTGTCCACTGTTTCTTTGACCGCTTTAAGAGTGGGTTCAATCTCAAAACGAGACAACCACTTGCGTTGAATTTCTGGAACATTGAGATGATCAAATGCGAATTGAAAGTCCCATTTGCAAATTTTTGAATATGTAATCCTGCAAAATAAGACCTACAAGTAGATTTGTTGTTGTTTTTCTCTTTCAATTATGGTGATATTCATACCATAAAGAATAAGGTTGAGCAAAAAATTCTGATAGAATTTCCTTTTCAGGACCAAATTTTTTCCACCAATGTAAAAACCATGATAGAAAGCCATCGGTTTTTAAAATCTCCAGAATAATATTGAAAACTAATGAATGGCTTTTTACTAGATTTTAGTACCAAAAAGCATAAGACCATGCTCTCACACAATCCCAGTAATTGTACATATGTTGACGATTCTTGTTAGATAAATAGTGTGAGGGTAGTTTAGTCATTTTATCATTATTGTCTTATTAGTGTACTCACTCACTCTATGTATGAGATACGTGGGTTAGGGATATCGAGAAACCCTAAACACTCTTTCAATCTTGCTTGTAACATGGTATTAGAGCGTTCCTTAACCCTAATTCAAACTCTATCCTAAATCCTATCCCTAATAGCAACACAAATCCTAACCCTAACTGCAATTCAAACCCTAATACCTTTACCACCGTCAACGTCGCGCCGTCAGTGGTGGCACCAAAAAGCATAAGACCATGCTCTCACACAATCCCAGTAATTGTACAAATGTTGACAATTCTTGTTAGATAAATAGTGTGAGGTGTGAGGGTAGTTTAGTCATTTTATCATTATTGTCTTATGAGTGTACTCACTCACTCTATGTATATGATACATGGGTTAGGGATATCGAGAAACCCTAAACACTCTTTCAATCTCTCTCGTAACATGGTATTAGATTGTTCCTTAACCCTAATTCAAACCCTATCCTAAACCCTAACCCTAATAGCAACTCAAATCCTAACCCTAACTGCAACTCAAACCCTAACCCTAACAACTGCCACCCTTACCTTTACCGTCGTCGTCCTCTTGCCGTCGACGTCGCGCCATCAGTGGTTGCCACCCCTGTTCGATCTCCCTTCTCAAGATATAGGGTTGCTACTGCTCGCGATCTAATCTGAGGTTGTTTGATGCTCGCGAGTCCTCTCTCTCACGCGATCCTCTTCTCTCTCGCTCAATCTGCTCGCGATTTGTTGTGCTCAGGTCTCAGTTCACGATCTGCTAAGTTTTTGCTTGATCTGTTCATATCTATGCTTGTTCGGTGATGACCTTCTTTGTTCCTTGTCTCTTTCGATCATGATGCTCTCTTGGTCTAATGTTGCTTGTGATATAGTAGTTTGAGATCTGTTTTTGTTGTTTCGCTCATCTGATGATCGTGGCTTTGGTTGTTTGATTGTGTTGTCATGACTTGGTTATGATGCTGATTATTGTTGAAGTTTGGTGGGTCATTGCTCAGTTTTTGATTGCTCATTAGTGGATTGTTATTGATCCTTGGTTGGTTGGGTTATCTCGATTATTGTGCTTTGTTAACAATGGCTTCTAATTCTACTATTCTTGCTAGTTCATCTGATTTTTCTTTAGGTTTATCACTTCTGCACAGTTAAATGGAAAAAATTATACTCCATTGGCAAAGGCTGTTAAGGTGTATTTTTTGGGCAAGAAACAATATCACTTTTTGGCAGATGATCCTCCAAAAGAATCTGATTCGCAATATGCTAATTAGCTTGCAGAGAATGCTCAGATTCGTGTTAAGATATGAAACAGTATGGAGTCTCAGATCAGTGGTATTTTGATTTTCTTGCCTACTGCCCAACTTGTATGGCAACAGACTCAGGAGTTATATTTTGGTGTTAATAATCTGCGGCGAATATATGATTTTCATCAGACTTATTTCTCTTGTTCTCTTGGTGAGCTATTTTTAGAAGATTACTATACCCAGTTACGAGATCTATGCAACGAGCTCAATATTTGCTAGCTTCTTTCTTTTGATCTTTAGGTTATGCAACGCTAGCGCGAATCTAATCATGTGGCTCGGTTTTTATCTAGACTCTCCCCTCCCCCCTTATGATCCCATTCACTCTGAATTGTTGAGAGCTCATGATTTACCTTATTTGAGCGAAGTCTTTAGTCAACTTCATCAGCCGTGTTTTTCTGATACTAGCATTTTTATCCAGACCCCCTCAAATTGTTCTACTTTGGCCTCCGTTGTTTCTGACAGAGGTTTGGTACTTTCACTGGCCTTGGCCGTGGTCGTGAGACAGGGGGAGATGGTCGTGACTTTGGTCATGGAGGTCGTAGCTTTAGTCATGGAGGCTGCCAGTTGGGGGGAGGTGGCAGTGGTCGGGGTTGTGGTTCCAGATTATGCACTAATTGTGGAGGAACCAATCATACAGTGGAATATTGTTATGATCTTCATGGTTTTTCTCAGGCTCATCAAGCCACTACTTCAGAGGATACTGGACAGGTTACTCCACTGATACCATGGTGACTATATCTGCAGAGGAGTACCAACGCCTTGTGTCACTTCAAAGTCCTTCTATTGGGGCTACCTCCACTGCTACGCTTGCTCAGAGGTTCTTTCGTGGCTTGTCTTGCCTTTTCTCATTCTCCTACTCCTTGGGTTATTAGTTTTTGCGCATCTGAACACATGACTAGTACATTGACTATTTTTCTCTGGTCGTCGCTCAATTAGTAACCATCTCGTGTTACCCTAGTTGATGATTCTACCACTAACATTAATGGTTTGGGCTCTATTTCTGCTACTTCAACTCTTACTTTGGATTTTGTATTGTATATTTCTCGTTTTTCATTTAATCTTATCTCTGTTAGTAAACTTACCAAATCCTTAACTTGCTCCGTTACATTTTTCCCTTATGGCTGTGTTTCATGATCTCAAGATGGGGAGGAAGATTGATGGCGGTGTTGAACGTCGTGGCATGTACTACCTCGCCAATGACATACCTCCCAGCTCTGCCGCTCTCCAATCTTCGGTATCAACATATCAACATCATTGTTGTCTTGGTCATCCGTCCCTGCGAACACTTAAATGGCTAGTTCCTTCATGTAGCCATCTTGGTAACTTGTCCTGTGAAGTGTGTGAGTTGAGTAAACATCGATAAGTGGCTTTTTCTCTTAGGGTTGAGAGTCGCGTGTTGCGTCCATTTCAGTTAGTTCATTCGAATATTTGGGGGGCTATGCAGACTCTTAGTATTTTGGGTTTTCAGTATTATGTTATCTTTGTTGATGATTTCTCTCATGTTACATGCCTTTTATCTTGTGAAAAAAGGATCTGAGGTGGCTACAATTTTCAAGTCATTTTACATGGAAATAAAAACACAATTTGATACTTGCATTAGTGTGTTTCGTTCTGATAATGCAAGTGAATATTTTCATACTACTTCGTCTCAATTTTTTGATGACCATCAGTCCTCTTGTGCTCGAACCCCACAACAAAATGAGGCCGACGAACACAAGATCCATCATTCATTTGAGGTTGTGCGTGCCTTGTTATTTCAAATGCAGATTCCTAAGTCTTACTAGAATGATGTTGTTCTTACCACATGTCATTTGATGAATCCGTTGCCCTCCATTGTCCTCAGGGATCAAATCCTTCATACACACTTATTCCCTGACCGTCCTTTACACTCCTTACCACTTCTGGTTTTTGAATGCACATGTTATGTTCATGCTCTGGATTCTGGGCAGGATAAACTTGATCCTTGGGCTATTTGGTGCATCTTTATTGGCTACTCTCGCGCTCAAAAAGGCTAGAAGTGTTACTCTTCATCCCTTCGTCATCATTTTATGTGTAGATGTTACATTTAATGAGTCTTTACCTTTCTTTTCGTGCTCCACAAATACTGTTGATCTCTCCACAATATATTTCCTATAGCTACCCCTCCTATGAAACACTTGCAAGCGTATGTTCGTTGGCCAACATCCCAATCCACCTCCCACACACCTGTCGCATCACCTCAGCCATCTTGCGATCTTGATGGTTCTTCTCCATCACCATCGTCGGACTTTCCCATTGCTCTTCGTAAAGGTACTCGCACTTGCACCTTCCATCCACTTTCTCATTATGTTTCCTATGACCATTTGTCTCCCTCCTTTCGTGCTTTTGCTGCATCTGTTACTTTTGTCTCCATTCCTAACACTGTCTAAGAAGCCCTGTCCATACCTGAGTGGTGATCAACTATGGAGGTTGAAATGTCAGTTCTCCATGATAATAGCACTTGAGAGTTAGTTCCTCTTCCGCAGAGAAAGTCTACAGTTGGCTATCACTGGGTCTCACCTGTTAAATATCATCCAGCGCAGTATAAGGCTCACCTTGTGGCCACTATACCCAGACCTATGATGTTGAAAACACTGATTCTTTCTCTCTAGTGACCAAGACTGGTTTTATCCGGATTCTTATTTCTCTCGCTGCTACTTATGGTTGGCCATTGTCTCAACTCAATGTCAACAATGCTTTCTTATATGGTGATCTGTCCGAGGATGTGTATATGGAGCAACCTCCCATGTTCGTTGCTCAGGGGAGGATTCTGCAGTGTGTCATCTCCGCAAAACTCTTTATGGTTTGGAACAATCTCCTAGAGCTTGGTTTGGCAAATTTTGTAATGTTTTACAATTTGGTAAACGTCACTTTCATTATGATCACTCTATCTTCTATCTATCGTCCGATCAAAGGAAAATCCTATTGGTTGTGTATGTGGATAATATCATTATTACTGGGGATGATCAGCAAGGTATTGATAATTTGAAACAATTCTTACAACGTTAGTTTCATACAAAAGACTTGGGCAAGTTACGATATTTTCTTGGGTAGGTAGCAAGATCCAAGGAAAGAATTAATCTATCACAAAGGAAGTATGCATGGGATATTCTGGAGGAGACTAGATTGTTAGGGTCGCGGCTTGTGAAGACACCTATGGATTTGAATATCAAACTTTGCGTTGATCAAGAGGAGCTCATTTCTCATCCGGACCAATATCATCGTTTGGTTGACAAGTTGAATTACTTCACTATTACTCGTCCTAATATCTCCTTTGTTTGTTAGTATGGTGAGTCAGTTTATGTCAGTTCCTCCTCTTCCACATTGGGAACCAACTCTACGAATTGTTAAGTATCTTAAGGCCCATTCTGGACATGGTTTATTTTATTGGTCTAATGGTCATCCGTGTATTGAGGCTTTTACTGATGCTGATTGGGCCGGATCTCCATCGGATAGACAATCAACAATCAGCTATTGTACTTTTATCGGTGGCACTCTTGTTACCTGAAAGAGCAAGAAACAAACCATAGTTGTGAGGTCTAGTGCAGAAGATGAGTATCGAACCATGGCTAAAACTACCTTGGATATTGTATGGGTGTGGTCTTTACTTGAAGAATTAGGGTTTGGTGTGCAATTGCCCATACCTATGTACTGTAATAATCAAGCAGTAATTCATATTGCTTCAAATCCCGTGTTTCATGAGAGAACAAAGCATATTGAAATGGATTGTCATATTGTTCGAGAAAAGGTCAAAGATGGTGTGTGGCTACATGGGCTCAATTAACTGATATTTTCACTAAGCCTTTAGTCAAACCAAGATTAGAATAATGGTGTAATAAACTGAGAATTTGTGATATTTACTCTCCAGCTTGAGGGAGACTGTCATATAAACAGTGTGACGGTACTTTTGTCATTTTATCATTATTGTCTTATTAGTGTACTCACTCACTCTATACATATGAATGGTATGTGTGTTATGGATATCGAGAAATCTTGAACACTTTTTCAATCTCTCTCGTAACAATTCTCATATTGGATTCTTATTGCAAAAAAAAAAAAAAATGAAAAACCCCATTTATGCGGATGTAGTACTCTAGTGGTATAACACTTAGAATGAGCCATTGGACTCTTGTTATCATTCACTTTATAGTGATAATGAGTAACTTGTCCCATCTCTAGTGAATCGGAGCTCCCTTCTGAAAAATTGTACCGGGCATCACTACATATACACTAAGAGTGAGTTAATGGATTCCCGCAGAATTCTGTATTCCATGGGTTTGGAGATGAGACCTCCAATTCGCATTTGATCATCTTAATGTTCCAGAAACTCAACGTGCCTATTTGACTAAGTGGTGGTCTCATTTTGAGATCAAACCCAATCTCAAAATTACCAAAGAAACCATAGACAAGTATGTATTCGAATAACAAAACAAGGTACAAAATACTCAAGCATCTACCAGTATTCTATTTTTATTCTAGGTTATTTCATCCAACGAATGAAATTATATGTCTGAAATTTACATTTGCATTTATCAGAAGATAAACAAAATGTTCAGCATATGGAGTTAATAACACAATAGTATAAGGCTATTCAAGTCCCGAACAGTAGTAAAGGAGATGCAAAAAATAATGTATCCATGGCATAACAATCTTCTCCGGAGAAAAATGAACTAGTATCTAGCCAAAACAATTTTATTTGTCTAGCAGGAGAAGCTCAACACCTAGGCAAAGATGAGGTCATCTATGACTTCACCGAACTCATCTATGGGATCCTGTAATCCAGCTAAAGATGGAAAAGATACAAAAATCCAAAAGTCAAAGAAGGTGAAGTATTAACCCTCTCATCATGAATCTGAAAAAAGTAAATTGCCAATGACAAAAAGAAAAAGAGAAAAGAAAATTCTCTTTAGTGTCTCATTAATGAATACTTTTTCAAAAGCACATCATTAAAGTAAAGACTTTTGGAAAAAAGAACAATAAAAACAAGATGTTGTGTACGACTCTAATCCATGACACAGCATTTGGACTTAAAAGTCAAAGTTTTAAATTCCGTAACAGTAGTATAAGTTTTGCTTATTTAAAGCTAAATTCATGCCATTGTTAGGCATCATCCAATTTCCTTAAAACCTTCTCTCTCCCTCTCTCTAATTGTAAAATTTCCAGTATCAATCACAATTAAAAATACTTAGTAAGTCCATCTTTCTTATCTTTCCTATTGATTGGTTCTTGTTTATAGGACCCTCTCCCTATTTGGTACCATGAAGAAAATTATTATAAATCCAAATCTAACCAAT
Organism: Arbutus unedo; assembly: GCA_014822125.1. NCBI lineage: Eukaryota > Viridiplantae > Streptophyta > Magnoliopsida > Ericales > Ericaceae > Arbutus > Arbutus unedo. The sequence continues at coordinate 31,255 of JABCMJ010002559.1, forward strand.
CATAGAATAAGGGGAAAAAAATGATAGTGTCTTTATCACTGTTTCCTATTGATTGGCACACACTAAAATACATAATCGTTTTATGAATAACTTCATAAATTTGATATTTACATAACTGTGCCATATAGGGGTGTGCTATATAGGTATGTAATTAGAGCTCATACTCTAAAAAGCTATAGTTTTCTTTATATGTCACCTCTATTTAGTACACCAACCTTTTTTTGGAAAAAACATACCTAGTCCTAAACCATGTCTTGGTATGACTTCGGTGATTTCTCTCTTTCTCTCTCGAGCAATGGATTTCTATAAGCTATCAAATAGGTACTCTCTCTATTACATTCTTAAACACTAACTCATCTAAAAGTTTAACCTGTTAGAGAGAGATAACTTTAATGTTCATATTCTTAACACAAACCTTCTCCTGTAGACGAACTTCTTCCATAAGCAAGCTAAGCACGTGCAAAATATTTTAATCACTAAGTAGACAATGAGGTTCAGACACAAGATGTATTGCTTGCACTGATACCATATTAGATTATTAACCACCAACTCATCTAAAAGCTTACGCTGTTAGAAAGAGGGGTAACTTTATTATTTATATTCACAACACTATTTTCGAGCAAAGGTTTATACTACTCTACTTTTGAGCAAAGACTGACAAGCAAATCTAGAGGCCATTTAGTTCTAACAAAGCATACGCCTCGCATGAAATACATTAAAATGCGCAAAAAGTGCACTAGTAACACCCCACAGAGAAGGCATAAGTTTTTGGATGGCAAAAAACTTGAAAACCTGATGCCTTTTTTGATAGCCTAGTCTCGAGGCGAGGCTCAACTTAACCTTTGAAAAAATGCTTAATAGGCATCATTAACATTTGTCCCTTAATCATAGTCCACTACTCCATTTTGGGATGTCCTATAATACATGTCCACTTTCACAAGCCAAAGAGATAATTTGATATGTATCTTTTTCGACCTTGCACTTTTGAAATGAAGTAAAGGGAATTTTGATAGCTTGTTATTTTTAGAGTGAGATGATGATATCTCCCTGAATAGACGGATTCCTGTTAGATTGTAAAGTTTGTATAATTATTTTCCT
>JABCMJ010002562.1:0-10636 GCA_014822125.1 Arbutus unedo
ACAGTTCTTTTCATCTCCAGAACTAAGCCACCAATGGCTACCAATTTCTGCTCACTCCCTCGCTCTTTTAATCCCATTTTAGCCCTATGCTTGCTTCATCTTCTTCCACTTACCCCAACTAAATCTGAAGCCAGTGGTTTTACTATCGATCTCATTCACCGCGACTCCCCACAATCTCCCCTTTACGACCCCTCCATCAGCAAATCAGACCGCCTCACCAACGCCATTCGCCGCTCATTTTCCCGCATTGCTCTCTTCAACAAACTACCTCAGTCCACCCCATACAACATCCAATCCCCACTATTCCCCTCCGGCGGAGAGTATCTAATGAATTTATCCATCGGAACGCCGCCCCTGCAAACAACCTTATTGGCCGACACGGGCGGCGACCTCTCGTGGACACAGTGCCAGCCTTGTATCAAGTGTTTCAAGCAAAACTTAACCATTTTTGACCCGAAGAAATCCTCAAGTTATAGAGAATTACCATACAATTCTGAGCCTTGCAAAGCATTGGGTAATTCTAGTACTAGTAAAAGTAACATTTGCCAGTACAGATATGGGTATGCTGACAAATCCTACACCACTGGAGATTTATCTACGGATACATTCACTTTCGGGTCAGAGTCGGGTCGGCCCGTTTCCGTTGGGAATATAGTATTCGGGTGCGGACACAACAATGGAGGGACCTATAATGCGGCAACAACCGGTGTAATCGGGCTTGGGGGTGGATCCATCTCACTTGTGAGGCAACTGGGTGACTCAATCCAGGGGAAATTCTCTTACTGTTTGGTTACTAATATCGATAACAAATTTAACAGTAAAATCAGTTTTGGAGACAAGGCAGTGGTTTCCGGGTCGGGTGTGGTATCGACTCCCTTTGTGTTCAAGGGAAACTTCAATTATTACTATCTCACCCTAGAAAGCATAATTGTGGGAAACAAGAGTTTGGGTTACGAGACGAAAATGCCCTCGGGAACGAGATCCGATTCTTCTTCTGGTGAAGAGGGTAATATCATCATAGACTCGGGGACTGTTTTGACATTTTTACCGAGTGGGATTTTTAATAATTTGGAATTTCAATTGAGCAAAGTGATTAAGGGGAAACCAATAAAGGACCCACAGGGAGTTTACAAGCTATGTTACGTTGATGACAATACTGATGATTACCCTTCATTGACATTCAAATTTACAGGGGCAGAAGTGGAATTGCCATCACCCATTACGTTTTTTGAGGTTGGGAACATGCTGTGTTTGGCAATTGTCCCTACTGATGACGTGGCTGTCTTTGGAAATTTGTCTCAAGAGAATTTCTTGATTGGTTATGATCTTGAGAAGAAGCAAGTTTCTTTTAAGCCAACTGATTGCAGCAAGTACTAGGTATTAAGGCGGTGGATACTGCCAGATATTTTAATTGTCTTCGTATTTTATTTTATGATGAAGAGAAATAATAATAAGTATTGTTGTTGGCTCAAATATTTTTTAAGATTAAATTTGTGATCGATTGTATTTGTGTCAAAACAGACTTGTAAATTCTTTTTAAAAAAATGTTCGATTCAACCGTTTATAACTAACAATTACTCGCGTGTTTTTGTTATCTGTTCTCTTACCTATATAAATATGATTTTTCTTAAGTATTGATACGTAAATTGAAAAATAACAAAACTAGAATACGAAGAGTCAAGAAAATAAAATGAAATGTTCCTTCGATTAGTAAACCTATGAACTACTGATATAAACTAAGTACAACTACGGATTACTCTAAGGCTAACTATTTGGAAAGACTATGCATAAAATAAGAAAAAGATATGCCTCTATAGGTCTATTTGTGCTGAAGGTCTCTTCTTTTATCATCTCTTATATGTACAGGCGGTTACTGAAGTAGGTATATTTACTCTTCGTCTTAGTTTTCTCGCCTCAGTTTGAATAACTTTCCACCTTCAAGTTATGGCCAGATCATGACTACACATGCGTAACCCTTTTCTTAAACCTTTTCTCTTCTCTTAACATTTGTCATTGGTCTACGAAGTGCAACATGACCCTCAAGAAAGTTTGTGATATTATGAATGAGTGGCTTGGCTACATTATAAAAACTACTTATGATAAATGACATTAAGGTTAAGTCATCGCAAATTAATAAAATTGGCATAACTTATTCTCATACTAGCTATCTGCTAATGCTGTTTTTATAAAACTAATAATTTTATGTGATGAAGAAGGCTAAAATTACGCTTAACAATTGTTTTGTTTAGTTGTTACCTTTTAGACGTTTTTAGGACTTGTGGTAGTGAGTTGTTATGAATTTTTGGAACATGTAAGACTTATATTATTTTGTTGCCAGAAGAGCCGTGCTTGGACAAAATCGAGTTTTTGTAACTTAACTTTATTTTGAGTGGTTGTAATATGATATATGACACTTTCTTTGAGCATTTGAAATGGATAGTTCTATTTACGCTTTCGCAACTCTGAATATGTTTTTAAAATTTGTATATGTATGATGTTGGAAAATCCCCAAACGTTTTTATTATATAGGCCTTAATGAGTTAATCTTACTAGCCAGTCATTAATCCTCGTCTTACCGGGATGGGTCGTGACAGAATCCACATGGGATCTTCATTGACTCAATCTCCCTAGAGAAAGGGGAGGAGATGCGCTAAGCATGAAAAATGTCAAAGCAAGAACTCGTTGGTCGAGTCACTTCTTCGGCTAGTCTCCTCTCCTTGTTTTCCAAATTTTCCCATAGGTCAATTGGGGTTCAAGCTGCTCATGTCCGGAGGATCGTTCTCGATACCTATTTGGCTGAGGAGACCTCTCCCGACGCCTGTGATGTTCCTTTTGTCGATTGTCGTGGCATATGGGGTCATTATGATGCTTGTGATGACCTAGCTGCCTCTCGTGGGTAGTCATCATGTCACTGGCCGCACCCTAGACATAAATGAAAAGAGAGCTATCAACCAAGGACTCCTTGAGCTATTGATGGGGCAGAACACGTGGATGTTCCTAACTCTCGTCACAAGGACACCAATCAAGCACGGGGTTGTGCTCCTCGCGGAGCCTAACCTTACCACCCTCACGGTGTCTAGCATCATTGGCTTCACCCAACCTGTTCTTAGTAGAAATCCTCTTGCCATTGCGTCATCATTCAGGGGATGTCGTCCTATATCGACGACTGTGGTGGTCACATGAATGAGATCCTCTGCTTGAGCATTGAGTGGACCTCCATCCGCAACTTCATAACGTCCTCCTAAATTGTGAGAATAAGCTAGTTTTTCTCCTTGATCCCCATCTCAAGACGTTCAGTGAAGGCCCAAGAGTGAGGGTTCATAGTGGTCTCGTCAAGTGAGCAAAGAGGGTCTCGTGATCCACTAACAATGTGTTGTGGATCCACATCTTCCTCACGTGCAGGGAAGATGCAACACAGTTTATCGCTGATTAAGGACATCATTTGGTACTGAAGAGGGGTTAGAGAATTTGAACGTGAGAGAAGAGGAAGGAGATAAGGAAATAGGCTCCCAAAGTGATCGCCAATTATAGAGTCCTTTAACTAGTTTAACCCTAGCGAAAGTGAACCAGTAAATGCTTGTATGGTCAGTGTCAATTGAAAAGCACTCAAATACTTAAGTCAATTTGTGAACCAGAAAAAAAACTAAAAGTATTATTTAGGGAGAAGATAACACATGTACTGTACTTTTCGCCTAAAGCTATCTTTTATAGACGAACCAAGCTTGGACTTCAAGACAGCATGTGCGGAGCACCTTCCTACATGGCGTAAAAAAATAATCGACATCGTGTATGATGCAACAAACGCCAAATTAAATGTTACATGTCAAGACCAAGCCACCTAGAGGCATTGAAAATGAGCTGGGCCACATCATTCAAGTCCCCATGTCGGATCCTAACTCACCCGTCCCACATGCCACACCCGCCAAGTGAGCTAGTTGCACAAGGTCATGTAAGCAACTTTGGGCTTCGGTCTGGCCCATGGGATCACGTGATAACTGGACCTTATCCAAACTACGATACATGTCCAGTGCTGATCAGGCTCATTACAATAGATAAAATAGGCCGAAACTCCAATTAGAGAAGTCATCTATCTAGTGTGAAAAAAGAGTAGTCATCCGAATAGATTCTAGTGGTAACTAGAAAAACGGCTAAACAATGTGCTTGGGTGGACATTTCTTTTTAGCACAAGCTGATGATGCAAACATAAAGAGATGGATCGGATGCAAAAGTCATGAAACTATGGGGCTTTCATTGCAAGAATGGAGTCAATACTCTTTAGCTTATTTAAAAGAAGAGATATCCAACCTTGAGAATCGGATTGAAAACTTGAAGAATAATATTTATTTCTTTTTTTCAGCTGACAGTGACCAATTATCCAAACGATTCGGAATAATAACATTCATTGAAAAAGAAAGAAAATCTCACTCAGTGCGTCATCACCATCTTGCAATTTTCTGGTGCAGTGTCTTAGATTGCTGTAGACATGGAAGCTTAGAGATACAAAGGGCATGATAGTCGATATATTAAAATGCCAATCAACCCCTTCAGACCCCAAATGAACCGGGTTGAGTTTGGAATAACCCAAATCGTGCCAAGCTCTCAAACTGAGGTGCACCATATGAGGGCTCAGCTCCTAGTAACAACAGAGTTTTGTGACCTAGAGCAAAACTAGGATAAACATCTAACCCAAAACAACCTACCAAGCTTATCCAATCCAATCAATCACACGCATCGAACAATGGAGTTACCGATTCGGTTACCCCTGGACAACAAGAAGCAATATCTGAAAGTTATAAAATTGACGGGAGAATTGAAACTGCATCACTTATGGTACGTGTAGAAGAACAAATAATGGTATACCACTTGATGCCAAATCTGTATATACGAGAAAAGATCCTGAAACACAACAACGAGGTGGACAAGGGTTCTAGTTCCTCCACTTGCATTAATAAACTTGATTTCTACCCGCTAATATTCCTCCAACAATAGGAGAAAACAGGATATTCGTCTGAAACCAAAGGTCAAGGGGCGCAGCTAATCAACAACTGGCTGGTCACTAAGTTATCAAGTCATGTATGGAGTGCTTTCACTGCTTTGGATCAAAATCAAAACATACTGGCTAAATTTGTCAACCCACGTTCATGTAGTAAAGTGTTGATGAGGTGCCCATTATGCATGCAATTCACTTGAACTCTCCTTGGACCGGTGCTTCCGTTTCTTACTCCTGATACAAAAAATCGCCATTAATTGAGAGAGAGAGAGAGAGAGAGAGAGAGAGAGAGAGAGCATGTTATCATAAACAATAGTTACTCCTAAAAAAAAAGTGCATAGGCTATACTTGTCATGTGAGCTAGGGTCCCGACATAATTTGAGCTTCCGATCAATGTGCTTCATATCTGTGGCAGTAAGGGTCACAAGTTTACTTACCTGTACAAAAAGTCAAGAAGAAGCTTAAGAAGGAAGGTGGAGGTGAAACCGAGCAACATTTACACATCTCGAAAGGAATGTGCTGGTTTGTTCATATAGGTATGATGGATATCATGCAGCTGTATCATGATCAAATTATGTTATAGTATAGTATATTATACCAAGGAGTTTATGGCATTTAGAGAAACAGTAAGTTCTGAAATGGTGTGCGTTGCATGCTGGCGAGACAGAAGGCTCCCAAGGTATCTGCAACATTAAATTGAATTCAAGGAAAATTGTTGCTACAAATAAGAAAGGGAATTGAAACACAAGAAGTTGATTTAGTTCATATTTAGGGGCAGTTAGAACCTCTCAAAATCGAGAAGCCCATGCAGCTCATTTGCCTGGTACAAAGCAGCCAACGCTAACTGCATCAAAACAAACCCTGATAGTTTTGAAAAAGCAACTCAATTTATCAAAATTAAGTCACAGAATGATAGTTGATTACCCAAGAAACTGAAAGTAACGTTGCTGAAGTCGTTGGCTTATTTTTTATATGTTACTCCCTTCGGCCCTTTTTAAGCGTCCTCTATGAAAAGTAATGCTATTTCAGATAAAAAAATAAAATACTTCTGTTCCTAGTTTTTTCTAATTTCTTTACACCATATTAAATATCTCAATTAGTTCTTCACATTGGTGTATAATTTTGTAGAGGTAAGGCACATATGTACTTTATTTTTCTATCCAAAAATTGCACCACATTTCATGGAGGACGCTTAAAAATGGACGGAGAGAGTATCTAATTGTTTTTCCTCAATAGTAAGACCAATAAGTATTATCTCTACTAGAATTTAGCCTCAAGGGATCCTCCTGAAATTGGATTCCAACAAAGAAGTGTTTTGGCTGGTCTACAAAATGGAAAACGTCCAATATGATATGAAACAGGCAAAATTTCACACTAACAAACCTTGGATATGACAACCTGGATTGCCATATCTGGGGTCCAAATTTTATCCAGCTCATTTAACCCTTAACAAACAGGACCAAAATAGGACACACAAAAACATATTCGTCATACCTAGAGCTTGGTTGCGAAGGTGGGACATAGCAATGGAGTTCACAATGACAGTCCTAGCAGCCTATTTGTTAGCGGTTAAAATTATGGAAGGGATAAGGTGAATATAATAAGAGGAGGAATATAATAGAGGGGGAGATGTATTATAAAGGGGGGTGAATAGCTCTAAAGGGTTGGTTTGAGTATTTTTTTGTTGTGTGGGGGGGGGGGGGGAGGGGGAATATAGTAGATATGAGTATGTGGATGACATGCTCGTAATTAATAATAGCATTTTCATAAATAGAAAGAGAATAAGATATGGATAGTGATGTAGAACCGGAATATGAACCCTAGGGATCCGCACCTAGGGGTGAACTAGAATCCGCACTAATTTAAAGAACTAAGAAAACTTTTATTCATTCAATCAATTAAACATCGTGCCAAAAAGTCCTATAAATAGGCCACAAGAGATAACAACAAGAAAGATAAACACAACCTAATTAGAAAAGCCTATCTACCAAAAAGGACAAATCCTAACTATTAACTAAAGATAAATAACGATAAATAAAGAGGATAAATCCTAACTACTAAATAAAGATAAACAACAATAAATAAAGATGAGCCCTAATGATAAATATCACATGGGCCCATCATCATCTAGCCATAAGGACACGGGCTGGGCCGTCCTCCCACGACAACACTGATAGACGCGTGAAAATTTGGTGTCCACACCAACTCTCCCGGGGTGAGCGAAACTCGACGCCGTCGAGTGTGAGCAGGTGCCGCTCTTGTAGTACTCAAGTAAATCGGGTACCAACTGCTATAACTCATCGGTAGTAATCCAAGTAGAATCTGATGTAGGCCGATTGGACCAGCGCACTAGAAAACACTAGACTCTGCCATCCCTCGTAGACACAATCTGATAATCTAAAATAGCATCAATAGTATCGTGTAGTGCTGGGGGAATAGGTAAGGGAGTCGAGGCAGGAATATGTGGGGAATCTGGGAGAATGGTAATCAACAAATGGGTCGGAAGGAATATAAACAAGAGCGTGATATGCAACTAGGTCCTCGATGTTAAAAGTAGAGCTAATACCATAGTCGGGTGGGAGGTCTAAAACATATGCATTTGTGTCAATGCGTTTAAGAACTTTGAAAGGACCTGCACTACGAGATTGGAACTTGCGAGCAATGTTGGGTGGGAATCACTCCGGACAGACGCGAATCATCACATAATCACCAACTTGAAATTCCTTGTGTTGTCGTTGTAAGCATAGTTGTAAAAGGCGCACCTAGGCGCAAGGCGCACCGAGGCCCCATATCCGCGCCTGCCATGGTCCTAGGCGAGGTGATTTCAACTAGGCGCACGCTTTAGGAGCCTAGGCTTGAAATGCGCAAAAGGCTTGAGGCGTGCAAGGCGCGCGCCTCTTTCAATTTAAACTTTTTGCCCTAAATATTGCTATGTCCCGCCGCCTCTTCTCAATCTCAGGCATTCTCTCTCTCTCTCTCTCTCTCTCTCTCTCTCTGCGTGCGCGACTCTCTCTCTGATCCTCTCTGCGTGCGTGCTCTCTCTCCCCGATCCTCTCTGCTCTCTGTACGCACTCTCTCTCTCTCTGATCCTCTCTGTTCTCTCCGTGCACACTCTCTCTTGTGCAACTCTCTCTCTCTCTCTATCTCTTGCTCTTGCTGTGATCTTCTCTCTCGGATTGTGGAACTTTCTAGCCTCCAAGACCCAGGTATACGATATATGACGTATATATGATGTATGTATACTATACTGAATATGTATATATATGCTCTATGTATTGAATATGCATATATGCTCTGCATATGTTGTATATATGCTCTATATATGCTACACTTTTTCAGAATATGAATATGTATATATGCTCTATCTACTGTATATATACTCTATATATGCTTTATCTTGTATCTACTGTGTATATATACTCTGTCTACTGTAGTGTATATATATTCTGTACTTTTTCAGAATATGAATATGTATATATATGCTGTAGTTTTGTACTAAATATATGTATATATAAGCTCTATGTACTGAATATGTATATATGCTCTATCTACTGTATATATACTCTACATATGCTCTATCTAGTATCTACTGTATATATATACTCTGTCTATACTATAGAGTATAGTCTATACTCTATATACTGTACTGATTACTGAATATGTATATATATATGCTCTACGTACTGAATATGTATATATGCTTTATCTATTGTATATACTATTCGTGTGCTGCACTATATAGGCAATTAAGGATACACTTTGTAATGTTTTTACTTTTGATAGGTTATTAAAAAAATGTCAAGCGAAGGCATCTGAATGGACCCCGCTTGGAAGTATGCAACTTTGGTAGATCCCGCCAATACTACAAAATTCAAATGCAATTTTTGTGGCCACGTAACAAATGGGGGGTTTTGTCGAGCAAAGCAACACATTGCTAGCGGTTATAGGAATACAAAAGCATGCTCAAGATGCCCTCCCGAAGCAAGAGTAGAAATTCAAGAATGTATTACGAGCAAACAAACATTGAAACGTCAAGTGAATATGTTGCCAGATATTGATGATGATGAGTTTGCGGATGATGAAGATGGTGTTGTGAAGCTAGTTGGACATGGCAAATCCGTTGGGAGTAGTCAAGACTCCGTTTCTAAACCTAAGCCGCCAAAGACTAAAGGGCCTATTGATGTATTTTTCACACCCAATCCTGACGTCGTCGTACAAAATTGTAAAGGAAAACAGACAAAAATTGATGCAAATGACCCTTACAAGAAAGAACTAAGAGATCAAGCGCTTGTCAGATTCACAATGTGGATGTATGATGCAGGTATTTCCTTTAATGCATTAAACTGGGCCTGCAATTGAGGCTATTGGGCAATATGGTCCGGGCATGAAACCACCAACTTATCACGAGGCACGGGTTCCCTATTTGAATAGGGAGTTGAAGCATACAAATGATCTGATAAAAGATCATAAAAATGATTGGGTAAAGTTTGAATGTTCCATAATAGCAGATGGGTGGACCGATCGGAATGGGAGGACTTTAATAAACTTTTTAGTAAATGACCCAAGAGGAACAATGTTTTTAAAGTCCATAGATGCCTCGGGGTATTCCAAGGATGGGTTTAAAATGTTTAAGCTACTTGACAAGTATGTGGAGCTGATTGGTGAACGCAACGTGGTTCAAGTTGTCACGGATAGTGCCACGGCAAATGTATACGCCGGTAACCATCCACCTTTACTCTTTACTTGTATTGAGTATTTCTTTAGTTTAAACTTTTAATAGTAAGAAAATTTCCGTTTGTATTGAGTATTTCTTTTGTCTAAACTTCTAATAGGAAAACATTTGGAAGTAAAGCGACCACATCTTTATTGGACTTCTTGTGCTGCCCATTGTATTGACTTGATGTTAGAAGACATCTTCCAAATACCACAGCTGAAGTTAGTTTTTGAAAGGGCCATTGCTATGAACGGTTTCATCTACGCTCCGGCAAGCTTGCTCAATATGATCAGGCATGTGAAAACTAGATTTGCAACCGCTTTCCTCACATTAGCAATGATTCATCAACAAATGAACAATTTGAGAAAAATGTTTGTTTCAGAAGAATGGACAAATAGCAAATGGGCAAACGAGCAACAAGACAAAAATGTGGCCAAATTTGTTATGACGCTTTCTTTTTGGAACAATGTTGTTTATGCTCTTAAGGTTGCGGGTTCTCTTGTCAAAGTGTTGAGATTAGTTGACACCGAGAAAAAACCGCCGATGCGATACATTTACAAGGCTATGGTTAGGGCAAAAGAAAGCATAGCCAAAGCATTTGGCGAAAAGGTTGAGAAATATCACGATGTCTTCAAGATCATTGATCACAGATGGGATATCTAATTGCATCGTCCTTTGCACGTTGCTGGGTATTTTCTGAATCCGGAGTTTTATTACTCAAACCCAGGAGTTCGGCAGAATTTGGAGGTCATGACCAGAATGTATAAATGCGTGAGTAGGTTGGTTGAAGATCCCAACATTGAAAATAAGATCACTACTGAAATGACCACGTACATGAATGCCGAGGGACTTTTTGAATTGCCAGTCGCAATTAGACAAAGAAACACAAGAGCACTAGGTAATCTACCATAATACATGGCTAATTACCTACT